>JAQQZZ010046391.1:0-10227 GCA_030265115.1 Mopalia vespertina | reverse complement strand
TAAAAACCACCCCTGCGATTGCCGGAGCCACATCGTGTGACTCACTCATATACCTGATGGTCGACAGATGGACTCGAACCCGTGAACGGTAAATTGGAGTAGGATTAGGAAGCGCACACACTACCACTAAGCCACGGCACCCTAGCTCTGAAAGCATCAAGGCAACAGGAAGCTCCCTTCCAACCCTCTGCGATGAAACAAAGAGAACAAAGAAAAATGGAAACAGGGAGAATATAGAAAAATGGTGGGAACAGGAAGAGCACAGGAAAATGGATGAGAAAATGGGGAGAAAATAGAAAAATGGTCCAGGAGAGCAGAGAATATAGAAAAATGGTTGAGTAAATGGGGAGAATGTAGCAAAATGGATGAGGAAATGGGGAGAATGTAGCAAAACGGTGGAAAAAACAGGGAGAACATAGAATAGCAGCCACTGGAACAGGGAGAATCCTTGTTGAAACAATAACGATTTATCTTTTCATGTTCAGGGGGATGTTCACCATGTACAGTGAGTGTATTTATAAACATTTGAGTTAGTCATTCGTTCAAACATTTGATCAGATCTTGAAGTTACCTGTGCCTGAACAGTTACAGGTGTAGTTGTTTATACCGTCTACACAGTGTCCACTATTTAAACAGGTGTTGGACACCTCTTGGCATTCATCTAAATTTGTCTCACACAGATTACCTGTAAACCCTGTGAATCAAAAAAATAACGGTACTGCATATCACGTTCAAAAAGTGAAATTCACACAGCGCCATGCCTGAAAGTGTTCAGGTTATTTCACTCACATGACGGCATGAATATTAATTCTGATTGAATGACAGTTATATATTAAGGTTTCTTTGTTTGATTGAGGTTTAATGGCATACTTAAGGTTATTCCACTCATATGACAGCAAGCCAATCCAATTGGTGAAGGACACCACCCTCAAGGGCATTTCAAAATGATTCACTTCATGGTGCCCCTTAGCACTACAGCACCAGGAAGCTCCCTCCCAACCCCCCAAATGTACATGTAACACATTGAGGAAAACACAAGTTTATTTATTCTTGCACCTAACATACCTGCAATGCACTGACAGTGGAATGGTAATGGGTTACCAGCATCAGGATCTCTAGAGACACAGGTGCCATTGTTACCACATGGGGATATTGAACAACCTAATTGGCCTGCAGAAAACACAACAGTAATAAAATACATGTAGTATCAAAAAAAGCCACTAATTTATGCAATACAACAATATGTAGATAGAAATAATCTTTCAGCAAAGAAAAGAAAAAAGTTATAACTATACATTTTATGTAAATAAACAAATGTTTAAGCTTAAATGTAAATGTATAAGATGTGACAGATAGAAGACAAGGGTTCGATAGTTCATCAAGCTAATCCTGAGTTCATCAGTGACAGATAGAAGACAAGGGTTCAATAGTTCATCAAGCTAATCCTGAGTTCATCAGTGACAGATAGAAGACCAGGGTTCGATAGTTCATCAAGCTAATCCTGAGTTCACCAGTGACAGATAGAAGACCAGGGTTCGATAGTTCATCAAGCTAATCCTGAGTTCATCAGTGACAGATAGAAGACCAGGGTTCAATAGTTCATCAAGCTAATCCTGAGTTCATCAGTGACAGATAGAAAACCAGGGTTCAATAGTTCTTCAAGCTAATCCTGAGTTCATCAGTGACAGATAGAAGACCAGGGTTCGATAGTTCATCAAGCTAATCCTGAGTTCATCAGTGACATATAGAAGACCAGGGTCGATAGTTCATAAAGATAAATCTTGTGTTCATCAGTGACAGATAAATGACAGGGGTTAGATACATGTAGTTCATCAAGCTAATCTTGTGTTCATCAGTGACAGATAAATGACAGGGGTTAAATACATGTAGTTCATCAAGCTAATCTTGTGTTCATCAGTGACAGATAAATGACTGGGGTTAGATAGATGTAGTTCATCAAGCTAATCTTGTGTTCATCAGTGACAGATAAATGACCGGGGTTAGATAGTTCATCAAGCTAATCTTGTGTTCATCAGTGACAGATAAATGATCAGGGCAAGATAGTTCATCAAGCTAATCTTGTGTTCATCAGTGACAGACAAATGATCAGGGCAAGATAGTTCATCAAGCTAATCTTGTGTTCATCAGTGACAGATAAATGACCATGGTTAGATAGGTCATCAAGCTAATCTTGTGTTCATCAGTGACAGACAAATGCTCAGGGTAAGATAGTTCATCAAGCTAATCTTGTGTTCATTAGTGACAGACAAATGATCAGGGTAAGATAGTTCATCAAGCTTATCTTGTGTTCATCAGTGACAGATAAATGATCAGGGTAAGACAGTTCGTCAAGCTAATCTTGTGTTCATCAGTGACAGATAAATGACCAGGGTTAGATAGTTCATCAAGCTAATCTTGTGTTCGTCAGTGACAGATAAATGATCAGGGTAAGATAGTTCATCAAGTTTATCTTGTGTTCGTCAGTGACAGATACAGATAAATGATCAGGGTAAGATAGTTCATCAAGCTAATCTTGTGTTCATCAGTGACAGATAAATGACCAGGGTTAGATAGTTCATCAAGCTAATCTTGTGTTCATCAGTGACAGATAAATGACCAGGGTTAGATAGTTCATCAAGCTAATTTTGTGTGCGTCAGTGACAGATAAATGATCATGGTAAGATAGTTCATCAAGCTAATCTTGTGTTCATCAGTGACAGATAAATGATCAGGGTAAGATAGTTCATTAAGCTAATCTTGTGTTCATCAGTGACAGATAAATGACATTTTGGTTTTACATTTACATTTTGTTCTAATCTTAATGATTTCTCAAACGCATCCTCAACAGGATTGGTTACAATGCAGGCGATCTACCAGAGTTCACATTTGTCACATCAGCAATAACCAGTCGTGTAGCAGATGAATTTTAGCTACCAAAAATTGGATCGTCTCCTCCAGTAGGAGAAAAAAAAGCTGATCGACCGTTGGTTTGTTTAACACTCATCATACACATTTGAGGAATACTATTATCGAGGCAATGCACAACTGACTCCTGCGTCTTTCTACATCAGGAGGTTAACATGTCTGTATTTGTTTTTATTCCTTTTCGGGGTCGTACAGCGTTTTTGGCACATTACTAAGATCAGACCAAGATGTGTAACATGTATACAGTATGTAGATATTTTTATATAAAGAACTCAAATGACCACATGATCTATTTCTGTTTATACACCAATATAAATGAAAATAGAAATTCTTAATGAATTCTTTTTTTAAAAAAAAACAATAATGCACTGAGATGAAATGAAGACATTTTTAGGAGCCGTTACTGACCTATATAATTCCCACAGGTGGTTCCATTATACAGAACAGGGCATTTACAAGTGAATGACTGGAATTCATCAACACACACCCCTCCATTCTCACATGGATTGTTCCAACAGTCGTTAGTATCCACTGAAAAACAACAAAGGATTTTAGTCAATAATACTATGAAGAAATATTACATCACAGCATGGTTTCCAGTGAATAATCTCTGAATAAGACTTTGATAAAACAGTCTTAAAATATCCCACTGTTAACGACTCAGTGAGCCTTCTCACATCATCTACATGTCTGTCAAGTTTATTATCCAATTCATAATGCTTCTGAAATTAACAAGTCTATTACATACATGTACATCATTGTACATGTTAGTGTACCATGGTCTATATGGTTGATATTTTGATTTACATGTAGATACATCAACATGTGTATAATATAATAATTTCCAGTGTGTATAAACCTATATTGTAACTTATTTTGTTAAATTGTTTGAAATGGGATTAAAGATTAAGCTGATCTCATGATGGTGCCCAAAGGGTGAAGGAAGCCATCCTTGACATCTGTGGCAGTAAACAGACAAGATACTCTTCTGAGAGGAGCAGGTCAGAGAGTTCCATTCATCTGAGAGAAGCAGGTCAGAGAGATCCACTCCACTGAGAGGAGCAGGTCAGAGATTTCCACTCATCTGAGATGAGCAGGTCAGAGAGATCCACTCCACTGAGAGGAGCAGGTCAGAGAGATCCACTCCACTGAGAGGAGCAGGTCAGAGATTTCCACTCATCTGAGGAGCAGGTCAGAGAGATCCACTTCACTGAGAGGAGCAGGTTAGAGAGATCCACTCCACTAAGGAGGAGGTCAGAGAGATCCACTCCTCTGAGAGGAGCAGGTCAGAGAGATCCACTCCTCTGTGAGGAGCAGGTCAGAGAGATCCACTCCACTGAGGAGCAGGTCAGAGAGATCCACTCCACTGAGGAGCCGATCAGAGAGATCCACTCCTCTGAGAGGAGCCGGTCAGAGCCCAGTGCAAGGGAAAGCTTTCCCCAACACACCAGCTTGATTTACATGTTACTGAAAATCCCTTTAATTAATAGATGCCATTTTGGTGTACACAATTTAATGGTACATTTGCTGAAGATGTACAGCACTGGAGGAACATTACTTTTATAAGCATTGTGTTAAAATCATTTAATCATGTCATCTGAAAGCACCCAAGAAGTTAATCTTGTGTCAAATGGCCTGCAGGACAAAATTGTAAATATAAATGTCTGACAAAATATTTGAAACATTTCAACACATGTTTCATTCCTGAGGTGTAAAATGACATGGACTGGAGTTGTGAGGAGAATGTTGGTTAAGTATTAAAATGAAAAGAGTAAACATGTCCAAAAAGTCTCCACTGCCTGGCTTGGCTTTATGTCTCTCAGACCAGTTTATAGTCTCTGTTAACTAAGCTGGTGACTAATTCTATCTAGATCTAGGTTGTACATGTCTTGCTACCTATTAATCTACATGTGCCTGTTAAATGACATCTTACACCCAAGCTATTTCAAAATTGTTCTGGGCAAGGCTACTTGTCTCATTTTCCGATGAGATTTTTATAAGATTTACATTTGTCTCAGTTGTGGATTAAGTTACAGGGTCAAGCCAATCTTATTTTAATGCACAGCTGGCCAAATTTCAATTTCAGGGAGTTTGCGTGTGCCTGGTTGTGTGTGTGTGGGGGGGGGGGGGAGGTGTTACTTCAAACACAACCAGCTAGTTCAATGGTTTGACTTTGTGCTCAAGACTAGCCAAACTAACACAACCATGTGAAATTGTTGGAAAATCAATGTTCCTCCAATGCTACAATGTAACTACATCAGGACAAAACCTCAAGCATATGCCATTCACCGCAAGGGCAAGAACTTTTAAAAATGTTTAAAAAAGGTTAAAAAAAACAGTTTTATTAGACACATTTGTTTACTTAGACTGCATTATTTAAAAGGCGAAACAATCTAAGTTGGCATTTCTTATAGTGTTCTTGTAAATGTCGAACATTAAACATCTTTTGGGAACGTTTTCTAGCTCACTATATGCCCAGCATATATCTATTACACTAGAATATCAATCAATGAACTGTGGGCTGAAGTGGGTTGGGACAAGGTCTCCTGTAGCTTGCTCATACAAACACTGATAATGTTACATTCCAAACAAGGTATGTGACAAGGTCATCTGCTGAGCCCCAACCTTTAGCATTGTTTTATGATGAATCTAAATGCTATGGCATAGAAAGGAAAGTGACACTAAAAACATTGGTGACTTTATTTAATACATGTAGTTCTTCAACACAAGACAATTTAACTAATGTGAAATTGCCACTTTTAATTTTCTAGAATGAATTTGTATTTGTTTCTTTAATTTTGGAGTATATTTAACTGTAGAAATAAACACTGATTGGTTCATTTATTGGTTGGTGGTAAATGCAGTGGTCAATTTTACTTACAATATGTTGCTAGATTTAGGGTTTTATGGGTAATGGTTGCTAGGACTAGAGTTGTATGGGTAATGGTTGCTAGAACTAGAGTGGGTAATGGTTGCTAGAACTAGAGTTGTATGGGTAATGATTGCTAGGACTAGAGTTGTATGGGTAATGGTTGCTAGGACTAGAGTTGTATGGGTAATGGTTGTATGGGTAATGGTTGCTAGGACTAGAGTTGTATGGGTAATGGTTGCTAGGACTAGAGTTGTATGGGTAATGGTTGCTAGAACTACATGTAGTTTTACAGGGGTGTTACCTTCACCTTAAACTACATGTATACATTGTTAGCCAGACAACATGACTAGCCATGCAATGTGTGTCTGTTATAAATCTGCTTCACAACCTGCCCAAACATTCAATCATAGGTTCACACATACTCTACTCTAATTGATATTAATGCACACAGGTAGTAAATACTGTCAGAAGATACAATCTGAAAACTTTCAAAAATGTAAAGGCCTCTAACTGGTGTCTATTAAAAGCCTCTTACCGATGGCTGTACAGATATATCCTAGCATTATCAGAATTAATCATTCTAAAAATCTGAATTATTCATGGACAAGAATTTTACTATTCAGGCACGATACACTATATAATCTGTGATAAATTAAATGTAAATTAAGATCATAAATTGTGTGCTTTAGAAGTATTTTGATATGCATAGATCATGATGGTTAAAAGAATGTAGAGAAATCTTATCAAAATACCATTACTTGAACATCTTTTTATGTATGCAAATTCAAGATAATAATCTTGATATATTTGTGGTTAGGGTGTAAAGGGGTGAAACAATTTGATTGTTTGTTTGATTGGAGTTTTATGTCATACTTAAAGTTATTTCACTCACATGACAGTGCCCAAGCCCAATGGGTGAAGGAAACCACCCTCAACAACACAAAGACAAACACAGGTCACAATACATGTACATGAACATTACAACATGACAAACATATGGGCTTCATGCTGCCCTATAGCTTCAAGAGCATCAGGGCAACAGGAAGCTCTCTCACAGGGAGCTCTCTCACAGGGAGCTCTCTCACAGGGAGCTCTCTCACAGGGAGCTCTCTAACAGGGAGCTCTCTCACAGGGAGCTTTCTAACAGGAAGCTCTCTAACAGGGAGCTCTCTAACAGGGAGCTCTCTCTCAACCTTCTGCAAATCAATTTCAACCAACTTCTGTTACATCTCAATCATACATGTATATTTGATCAGTGATAATTCACATATGCAAATTTTAAAATGGTGGTCATACAGTAGATTTACATTCAGACAAGGTACATGTACATATTCTTATTCAAATACAATCTTATTTTGTTCTATTAGAATAAGTTGATTGATTGATTGATTGATTGATTGGTGTTTAACCCTTTGCCCAAGGGTATTTCACTTATCATGACCTATGATGGCAGTGTATTCCAATAATAGTTCTAGATCACAAACAAAATGTAAAGTGTTTTGATCAAGTTGGAGAGTTAATCTTCCCCCCGTGTCAAGTAAAAACAGCGTTGCTACACTGTACTCTCCAAACAAACTGCCCATAGCCTGAGGGTTATTATAGTACATGTACATGAACATGAAAGTTTATTGCATTATTTCATTTTATTCTCTGACATTATGATTAAGGTTACTCAATACTACATGTTTTTACACCTCATTTTTTATTCTCTGACATTATGATTAAGGTTACTCAATACTACATGTTTTTACACCTCATTTTTTATTCTCTGACATTATGATTAAGGTTACTCAACACTACATGTTTTTACACCTCATTTTTTATTCTCTGACATTATGATTAAGGTTACTCAACACTACATGTTTTTACGCCTCATTTTTTATTCTCTGACATTATGATTAAGGTTACTCAATACTACATGTTTTTACACCTCATTTTTTATTCTGTGACATTATGATTAAGGTTACTCAATACTACATGTTTTTACACCTCATTTTTTGTTCTAAAACTACAACTTTATGTGGACTCAACATTTCAGCATTTATGGTATTTCTATAAATGACAAAAGAAAAAAGTATGCATGCCAGGACACGACTATGACAATTCTCTATAGACTGGGTTACATAACATATAGGCTCACAATAGAATAATAAATGTTAAGTGTTAATTTGGTCGACAAGCTCATAAAGTAATCTTCATTTTGAACTACAACACTTGAGATAAATAGGCAAAGAGTTTAGTCTAGAATGGATGTCGGTCTGTAATTTGGATCCCAGAAAAAGATTATCAACTTGGAATCCTGATCAATGGAGAAATTGGAAGACTCTTGAAACTGTCAAACTTAATATTTCTATTATGGTCTCTGAACCAAAGCTTTCTTCAAAATAAAAATACTACATGTACATAATTTTTTTAAGTTTAATAATGCTAGCAAACTTTGAAAGCCAAAAGAATACTCAATATTGGGTGAATTAGCTGACTGATGGGCAGCCGTGGGCAGCTATATATATGAATACTCATCAAATGGGTGTTTAGCTTTCTGACCAATAGAGAAACAAAAATGGTTGTACATGTACTTGTAATATAGGCAAACAACCTGGTGTCAAGCCTGATTGAACTTTTAAATTCTCAATGACAAAAAAGCTATATTTAGCTCTACCTGTCAATTTACCTGTTAATAGATTTTTACACCTGAGTGATTTTCAATTAACAGAAATTACTCCATTGACCTGGCCTTAACTTCGAAATACTGCTACAAAATTCACCGGATATAAAGTCAGTTTGATTTGTTTGATTGGGGTTGAATGCATCTTCTCTAGCCAATAGTTTTATTCTGAGCTGCTCGGCATTACAAGTTACAACCCTTGGCAGACTGCTTGCATATAGCTACGCCCCCTTGTGGATAAAATGACTAAGTTTTGAGTTAAAGCGCTGATAACATATATGTGTGTTGAATGTTATACTCAAGTTTTGACAATTCGTTTAAACTTTGTAAAGCACTATTGGCATATAGGAGAGTTGGTGTCTGTAAGGGTGGGCACATATGCAATACTCTCATTGAGTTGGTTGAATATCCCAAACATATCCTTTTTTCGACAACACTTCGCCCACTTTCATTATTGACTATCCCTGTCATTTTTACTAGCAGAGTCCTCTCGTAACACAACATCTGATTGCTTGCATAGAAGTTCCCACGTATCCAATCAATCGCTGGGAAGCAGAGTCCGACTATATGCGAACAATCCGCCAAGAGTTGTTATGCAAAGTAGCTCAGAATAAAACTCTTGGCTAGAGAAGATGGGTTAAACGCCCTAATTAACGTTATTTCACTCACATGGTCCTGTATAATTATATTCCTTTGTGAAAAATAATTTCTCATTACCAGTCATTTATTTTAAAAAACCTCCATGTACATATATTTCAGTATCTTCAGAAAGAAAATCTGACTGAAATATAGGCTTACATATTAGCTAGTATTTTATATGGTAGCTGGTCAACTCATCAAATCCAGCTCGTTAAACGTCAGTCAAGTCGTCAAACCCAAAAGCCAGGTTTTCAAATATGATAACCAACTCGTCAAATAGACCAGCAAAGCGGCCCTACATGAAAATCAATTATTTTCAAATGAATATAATTGATGGCACCATGCTTTGAGGTGGAAATGATATTATCTACCCCTTACACAATAAAACATAAGCTTATATCACTAACATTAACAGAAAAAGATATCTTAATATTAATAAAAATATTAGAAAACAATAAACGATAATAACAAAAAAGTAGCTTAAGGACAAGTAAAGTTTTCGTCAAGAGACTGACCAGTTTATAGAGTGATTTCATAAAGAATGGTAATTGTGAACTAGGGTCAGTTACTGCAAGTAATCTCGAAAGAAATCATTTCCTAACTTTCCTCTGACATCCGTTAATTACATTATAATCAAATCAGGGCACCAGAATCATTCATGAAAACTTTCTATATATGGTTTCTTGGTTATTATATATGTTCACGACGGGATAGATGGTTTGACGACTTGACATTTAGGCTTTGACAAGTAGATGATTTGACTGTAAGAGAGACGATGTGAGAGAAATATACACATTTACAGGGAGTATTTATAAACCTGTATATGTTTTCCCTGAGGCCTCCTGTTCAACTTGATTTTGTGGACAGTAATTCATCAAATCTACAATTGTCTAGCCCTAAGCTAGGTGTGATTTTTAACATTTTTATCCTGATTAAAGCTTCTTGTATGTGTAATGGAGATTCTACTGTAGTACATGTATGATTAACACTTCTTGTACATGTATGTGTAATGGAGAGTCTACTGTAGTACATGTATGATTAACGCTTCTTGTATGTGTAATGGAGAGTCTACTGTAGTACATGTATGATTAACGCTTCTTGTATGTGTAATGGAGAGTCTACTGTA
>JAQQZZ010046357.1:0-23616 GCA_030265115.1 Mopalia vespertina | reverse complement strand
CCCCCCCCCCCCCCCCCCCCCCCCCCCACAGTTAAAATGTGGAGCTTTTTTACTGTATTGAACGTGCCTTCGTAATGAATAGTGATTGGCAAACAGCTCATAACATATCTAAGAAATATCAAAGCGCAAATGCTGCGCCTTTCATATATATACGTATCTTAGGGCTTAATTATACCATGGTAAGACGGGTTATTATAATGACATAGTATTAACCTGTCAGCTTTGCTGCGATTATCTGGTATCCACTACCAGATCAGCACATGCAGGTGTTAAATACGTATATATGAGGATCACCTGGAAAGATCAAGAATAATTAGTAATTTCCTATTAGAAATCACTACTCCTGGTCAATGCGTTACACTGACGACCATAGAAGGTCTGACTGTGTGTATTCAATTGCAACGAAAGATCTAACACAGCGTGTCTTGGGCATAAGTCGTCACAGGTTAACTTTGATGTCCTGCTTTTCTTGTGACTTCATGCTGCCATCAAAGGACCATGTATAACATGTGTATATACTATTGCTATTTATAAGTTTTGTAATTAATTGATTGGTCGTACAGTTCAAGAGCTGGGGAAGTCCAATCTACTCCACTGCTCGGTATATATACCCAGTAGCCTTTATGCCCGGCGCGGCTGTCTGGACATTGCTATTTAACAAGACTAGATGCTGAATAACAAATCTTGTAACATACAAGCTATATACAGATATAATTCCAATACTCGCGAATGTTCTTCCTTTGTCAAAGTAGTGGTAAATGGTATAATCTTTATTGGACACTTTGTGTTAAGATTTTCTATGGCTTCGAATATAGCTGGGTGATCTTTACAATGTTTTACGCCAGTTTTCCAACAATAAAAAATAAACAAAACACAAAGCTAAAAATAAATAGAAAAAAGAATAGATAAAAAAGAAGAAACCAATGACGCCCCCCCTCCTCTAAAAAATACAAAACTAAACCAAATAGCAGTACCAGAAGAATTGAGTGAGAAAAGAATAACACTGTATACTGCTATTTAAATATAAATATATCGGATATTTTAATCTTACAGTTATAATAAAGCAAGAAAGAACTACACTCTGAACCATGGCTTGAATTTCTCTTCAAGCTTTTATTTCTAAGTGATGTGTGTCATAGCACTGGAAGGCAAATGGCGAAAGAGAACAATATGTCGCTCACACGGATACACTGGTAAGGGCACTTTTCTGAAACGGATCACCACAGCCTGCTTCGCTGCATCGACAATTAAATCTCTTCTTACCAAGATGTATTGTTCCATGGCTCTTACAAGCCTTATGTGCTATCCACATCCAATCCCATTGGGCGATCTACGTCAAGCTCGTTTTACAAATTGAATACGTTCTGTACATACTAAGTATCACATCGCAATTGCACCATGTCAGAGAAACCCTTGGCTGGTCTGATTCTAATAGCGAAGTAAGGTTGTCTTCTTGCCTCTGTTCTTGGAGGAAATTGAAAATTGAAGAGAACTACCAAAAATAGTAAAAGAGCCACATCAAAAAGTTACCGAAATACCTTTAAGTTTTCAGAACATTGAAGAGCAGAACGAAAGTCTCCACCTCAATGTCCCTTCCAACCCTTTTTTTTTTCAATTACTTTGTGCTAGTTTTATATCCAAGGAGTTGGACGTTTTGTTTCCTCTACTCACAGAATAGCCCTTCAGTATGACAATCAATCAATCAATCAGTTAATCAATCAAATAATGTCGATCAATTATTTTTTATTAAGATACACATTTTTTTAACAAAGCAGGCATGACTCTAAATTCTTGTAAATTTTTAAGAATTGTTAATTTTGGTTGTATATATGTAATTAATAATTTAATTATTGTATCCGCTATCCAGTATTAAACAGAACGATTTCCATGTCTGGTGAAACTCCGGTAAACCTTCCAGGACGCATTGGCTTCCTACACGTCACACACACACATTAACAAAAGTGTTTATAATTCATGTATTTGAAAGCTAAGTTATTATGAAGGTTTTTTCGGTTCAAACTGTATTGAAAAGCTTTGTAAATGAAGGTAGGATAACGTTTGTGTAAATCCACACTATCGGTATCAGGTTGGGATATGTTGATGTCTATGACAAGCCACTCAATTATGTCACAATTCAGAGATACATGACTTGAGTTCAACTGCTATGTCTTTCCCGCAACTCGTGCATTCTTTTATCTTCCATTTTCACTTTTTTGTTTGACTTCGTTGTGGGTACGTCTGCAAAGGCAGTTCTGAGAAAACATCATAAACTCTTAGAATATACGTATTTGATAGTTGAATGTGTGTCTACTGTCACGCAATCTACGTCCGAGCACTGCAATGAAATCTCCCCATGCTATCGCAGACAAATGTTTCCACAGTTTTAAAGAGACGATACGTGTGATTAAAATAAACCTAGATATGCTTAAACAAGAACGAGTTAAACACATACCTTTGATGTATCGTACCAATTATCCACATCAATACCGAGCTGCGTGGTGTTATGTGGATCTTTAACGTGGTTTATCACATTGACATCTTATCGTTTCAAGAAGGGTCTGAGTCGAATGGTGAACTAATTTACCGCATTTTAAAAGACATATATTATATAAAAAAAATTACAATGAGCGATGAAACTTTATCCGTTAAACGGGTTATACAGAATTTTTTTTTAGATATTTTGTGATAATACTTTCTTAGTTTGAACAGATTCTAGTTATTCCAGATACGTAGTTATTTTGTCTCGTGTACAAGGGAATTTCATGATTCTTTACCTAGACTACCTAGCCAGTAACGTGAGGTGAACAGACAGGTCAGTTTAGTTGACCTGCCTCTTTCGGCAATGCCATGTGTCGGACATGGATTATTTCCGATCGATTTCATTTGTGTGTAGCATTCCTGGCAATTGACACCAGCTAATGGTAGTTAGGCTCCAGCTGGCGTCTAGGTAACAAAGATGGTGACAAACGTTTCCTAGCTTGTACCAAGCATCCGTTGCAAGTTAATTAATATAAAGCAAAAATAGGATGGAAATTACTTACAGCTGCAGAACGACACACAAACTCTAAAAGACGTTGGGATTTCGTCCCATTTAAAATATTCACACATTATACATCGATGTTGTTTCACTTTATTTTAATTCGCACATTCCTGTATTACTTCAATCAGCAAACATCATTACCATAACGTGCTGTTACTGACACGATCTAGTCTCATACTCGTTACGTCATTGCGAAACGTCGTGTCGAACCGTCGTGACGAAACGTTCTGGTGACTGTAAACAAGAGCACAGTGAACCCTAAGAGTTGAAGGGTTTAACTAAAAACACTCTAGTAGCACTTTTACAAGTGAAACTGTTTCTTTAAATGAGTGAGTGAAGATACAATTGATTCATTGATTGATTGGTATTTAACGCCGTTTCCAAGGGTATTCCACTTAAATGACGGCGCTGTATCCAACTATCATTGTCACACTAACACAGCCATTTAAGAGTGTTTGAAAATTAATGCTCCTCCAGTGATAAGTAAAGCTGTACGACTGTACTTGAAACATACTGCCCTCAGCCAATGGGTTGATTGAAGATACTCATAGCCGACGTGGTGTGACGAGTCACTTAAAGTCAATGAGTGTTTTATGAGTATTGACAAAAAGTTTACATATGATCTTTCTTCGCTATTGAAATTCAGGGGCCCGTTCCACAAAGCGATCTTAGCCTAAGTTCAAGTTAATTGCCATGGCGACTAGCACCGATGCGATGTGTCGTCATGGTAATAAGGTCAACTTAGGCTAAGATCGCTTTGTGGAACTATACTCTGTATTGAAACAGCAAACACGTACATATATAGTCTTTTTTTTATTAGTTTCATTTTTAAATCTTATATGATCATGACTGATTTTTATTTAGTACGTCACTAGTTCGAATGTCAGTATGCTTTCAACGCCCCACAGGTACGCCTGTCAGTTAACAAAACGAACATTAAATATTAATGTGGCGAAATATTTTCCAATCCTTGCCTAACAATGCACCTATTTTGAACCCGATGTTCAAATAAAGAATTCACAGGACTTGTTTATTCGACCTGCATTTGACAATATAAGCTATATAGATCATTTGGTTTCTGACACGACATGACAAACGTTTTGTCTGTTCATTTTGGCTTTTCACTCACGGTATACAACAGTCTGATCCTCTTTTATTGTTTGGCGTATTATTAGAAAAATTCTTTTACATATTTATGAGGTAAATTAAATAAAAAGTGTATCTTCCCACACATACAAGACTTTTGAATACGAGTATTGCTTTATGAAATCCGACTTATCGACCTTTTAGTCAGCTGAACATGATCTTTTATACCAATGTCGTTAGAGTAGCATCCAAACAGTGAAAGAATGTCATTCACCATATCATTCCATGATTAAAATATTGATTACCTGTAAGTGTATATATCTCTATTTGATTCCCTTTATATTAGTCTTGCCTGTTTATACATCAGCACAAATAAACAAGCAGTGTACATGAACAAAAACCACGTACATTGTGTCCTTGCACACAAGAAATTAATCGGCTTTTATACAATCTTCCACGTTTATCCTGAACAATATATATATATATGCTTAAAATCTATACTTAACATTTTAAGGGAATTCGTTTATTAGTTTTTCATGTTGATATTATAAACTTAATTGATTTTTATGGTAAAGCTTTGTCATAATCTTAACTTGACTCCGCTATATTATTACAGTCAAACTGTCCATTAATACATCGTCAGGAATATTTATGCAGTTTACCTTAGCTTTTGAATTCTTAAGTAAAAGTTTTTAAAAATACGATACTGATCAGCAACTATAATATTTTTTTTTACTACTTCCAAGGGCTGGACATTTGCCCAGATCAGCACAACATTTCTTGATTCAATGTAGTTGTCCTTGGGACTGTATGATGGCGAAGTACATTGTAAAGAAACGCTCTTCACTCCACGCTATTTAAGTACCGTAGGTCTACATAATATATCGAGGATTCGATGTCGTTCTCATCTCGTCATTCGCGAGCCATTTTGCTGCATAGACTATGTAGGCCTACCGTTCACAGTTGGCTGGTTAAACTTAATAGTGGAGGAACAGTCAACTTGTTAAACTTAGCAAGCACCTGACATGTCATCGCTGTGTTAGTGTGGCTTTTTGCTATTGCGGCAAATTTAAACATGGCGTTAATCACCAATGAATGCATGAATAATAGAAACTGTAGATTGGTGCGATTGATTGATTGATTGATGGATTGATGAATTGATTGAAAAATTTCTCCTACACAATTCTGTTGAGTTGTTTTACTGGGTTGTTAAGTTGAAATTCGTGTAACAATGTGAGAACAGGCTTCCTTAATATATATCGACTTGTCAAAATCAATGATGACACATTAACTCCTATTAAAGAATCACGGTAGGAATATACAGAGAAAAAGAAGAAAAAAAAACCTTGAGAAATATATTAAAATGTGTACTTAACAATATTCTCTCTCAGAATGGACATTCAAATTAAATATCTTACACGCCAGTTATATGTATATTGTATTCCGTTAATGGGTTGACATGTGACTGAAAGACCCACCGGTGTAATTCTCAACTCATCTTTCGTTTGTCAGGACAACTATACCGTCCCTTGACACCTCTTCTGTCTACTGGCTTAGAAAGCAATGTCGCTAAGCCGACCCATTCAAAGACTTCACCCTGATTAAATATTGAACATGAAAATATGTTAGTGGTCATTTGATAGATTAATAAGCTGTGTTTGAATGGAATAAGCCGATTTCGTCCTAACGAGTCGAAAATCCATCCGATTCTGTTTGGCTCCATTATAAAATGTTACTAGTAAAGATGATTTTATGTCATTTCTCAACAAGTCGCATCCATTAGTGTAATGAGATTTGAAAACCTAGACTAAGAAGGATGTGAGTCGGTTATTGACCTTGTTTTCAAATAAGTTATTTTAATATGTCACTAGTCTTGATATAAACAAGTACTTTTTGCTAGAGTATAACAAATATCTAATATCTAATAATTTAAAATGTATTTTAGTGTTTATTGTGTGTCAAAATCATCATTTTTCATAACAGATTTTACGTGTTATGGTTGCAGGGCATTACTGCCTACTCCATACAAAATAAACATATAATGTCACTACATTGTATATATTATATAAAAGTGATATGCGGATTGTTATCTGTGAACTATGGGGAACCAAATTTTCCTTTTATCCCAAGTTACACAGTAAACCATGGCCCACAATGAACTAGACTTATCTCTAAACGATAGGAGATATCTCAACGTAGTTACATCTATTTATAAATTAGAAAGAGATATCTCTTAATTAATTTGATTTTTGTAAATAATATACGAGATATCCCTTTGTGATTTAAAGGCACCCCCAATTCGTCTAAAGTAAGCTTTTAAGAGATATCGCCAAATAAATTGGAACAATCTCCAATTCATCTGGAAATATCTCTTAAGCATAATCAGTGTTCGCCCTCGATCCATATGTAAGGTCTTTTGTCCTATTGTGGTTTCGTGTTTAATTAAAGATTATTATTATTATAGATTTCTATAAATTTATAATATATATATATATTAATTTATTCAAAATATATATATTAATTTCGTTATGTGATAATTGTGTCCTCCATAGTTGTTGACTTGTGTTTCTGATATAAAAGTGCAGGTCAGCATTGTGTCTTATCCCATTTGCTTATAGATACTTTGTGTTTAAAGATATTATAACAAGACGCCATTTTGGGGCCGGTTGCTCGAAGCACTATTAAATTTAATCCTCTATCAGATGACGTCACGCCATGTTGTAGGTCTATCTCTAACCCGGAATTAGCGATTTAATCTGGTGTTAGCGACTAATACTCTTTCGAGCAACTGGCCCCAGATGGCTAAAATGATGTGAAGTCTTATTATTTTATTGACCACCTTACGATTCGGATAGTCCTGCGTCTTCAGTCGTATTCCATTCTCAGGGCCGATATAGGTATTTCAATGGACACGATTAAAAAAACTACACTGGTTCCGCTGGCTTCTGGTAGCACATCAGCGACAGTAATGCGTTACCATGTTACAAATACGGGGAAAAGGGCTGACGTGCTTAACCCATCTCTGTGATGAGTCTGATGACGACTTATGATTGGAACACTACTGGAGCGCTATAAAACACTTATTTATGAGAAAGTAAAGCAATATTCCTTGGTCCTGCCAAAAATTCTCTTTGGAATCTGTCATTGATTAGAAAATACTAAGCTTTCTGAACTGATGCATTATGAAGACATCTTTGTCTACTAAATGGCGCTCTTGTGCAAGGGGTTCCAGGAACAAAGTCACAGAAATGGGTGTACCGTGAACATTGACCCGCATTGTTGCCAAGGCGTTACCAGACTACACCATTTGCATTCTATTTTGGTGATCCATGTACACGACTGTAGATAAAGAAACCTTAGTATAAAAGTAAGTTATGTTGTACTGGGCCGGTACAATCAGAACATTGAATATGCTGTCATTTCCAGTTTTGGACATACCGCCTTTAAAAGTAATGCTTTTCAAACTATTTTGGCTGCTTATCTTTGTCCATAATGTATGGCGAACATAAAGCTCTAAGACTTAATACTGCCATGCGAACATGGAACTCATGGGCCTATTTAACCACAATACTACTGGTGTAGAGACTGACTGCTCGCATTAGGGTTTAAGCCTTCATTATTACCTTCAGACTAACGGGATTATAAAGACCAGCTTTTATCGAATGGAGATGGCCAGTGTCGACGTTACAAACTGGAAGCAGGTGTAGTGGAAGAAAAACTCTTAAGAGTAAGCTGATTGCTGTTTCCTAAGACAGAAATGTTCACTCACAGCTACTTGTGAGATAATCCAATAAGTCAATTGTGATGGTATCTAATCGGGTTTGTTTGGGAGTATTTCGCTAATACCTACCGCCAGATGGCGTCTGTGCGACCACAGCCACACGATAATGTGCTTATTATGTTTGCATCGCGATACAGTCTCAGAATGGGTGTGAAAATCTAGAATAAATCGCAGTATTTAAATGAACTATCCACTATACAAAATCTGCAAATGGCCAGAAGAAATATATAATTTCCCATTTAGCTATTTGTCAATGTTCCCATAAGATTATTGTGAAAAATATCAAGAACTTAATTGTTAATTACATACACCGCTTTAAATTAACCTTTGTCTTTGTAATCTAACATGCAATATCTCACATCGGTTTGTTCACGTCTAAAAAGACTATGTATATGCAATAAATAGATATACAGTTTGACATGTTACTTTCATGCAAAAATCAATAATATCTCAAATATTTCAAATCAGTGAGGTATATGTTCTGGGCGGGTGACGGGAAGTCAGGATGCCCAGGACCTCCTTGAGCTCAGAGAGGACCTAAAGCCGATTCCTTCTAGTGATTTACACTGTACAATTGAACAGTTCGGCTTATTGGGCTATTATTTGAGCGTTTGCTAGTTTTTTTCCCTGGTAGGTTCTGTTGCCATTTTCTCCTTGAAACGCTAAGCCGCCATATGATTGAAAGAAGACATTTTAAAACGCAAAATCCCCCAAAAAACGGTTTTAATTTCTGCAGGGAAATGTTGTCTACAATTACATGAAATATAGAACACTTTGGGAAATCTGTATAGTGACATGTATGACACTCTGTTACACAAGCACTGGCAAAGCCAACTTTGAATTGTCATAACGATTTAAAATATCTACTGCTAACAACAAAAGACACAGGTATCGTAAATACATTTAGGAAATTCAAATTTCATTGACCTCTTTTACAAATCTTACTACCATTGGAGTCTCTATTTTATGCCATAAACCCTTTTCTTCTAGTTATACCCCAATTTAATTATCCGCCTTTATCCAGTAGTTTTGTAATTATCATTATTGGAATATAAACTGGCTATGAATACTGATTTGACAGCGTTTCTTCTTAATACTATTCTTTTTACATATTTATTTGGTTAAACTGTCTATTGTCATTGCTGTTGATTACATCTACCGGTATGTATTGGTAAGGATAATTGGTCTGGCTGTAGCATAACATTAGGAGACGTGTAAGTAAAATCTAAGGCCGTCAGGTTGGAGCTCGCTTGGGAGAAGAAACTCAGCGTATCTGTCAAGTTTTCTTTTAAGCCAGCCAGTCAGTACGTGAACAAGCGATCCTCTAGAGGCGGGAATCGTCTCACCTCTTAAATAAGAATAATATGACGTTAAATTTCCTTAGTTTCAGCTGTCCTCGATGTCATTAGCATAATTGATTATTCACCTAGCCTCGTATCATCTCTGTGCACAGTAGCATCTCACGAGACGTGTCAATCTCGTATTGACATGCAACCAAAAATCATGATTTACTGCCAAAATACAACTATCTCTCAAAACGTGAAAATAAGTTCCAGCGATTTTCCATCACCTCGACAAATTTTACAACGCCTGAAAGCAAATTTGTATTTTTTTTTAAATTATATTTTCAATCGTATACTATATTTGAAATATGAACACCAATTCAATTTAATAAATGGTCAATGTTTATAAGAAACGGCAATAATATAATATTATTCCAGTATACCTCTTCCCAAAGGTGGGTTATAATGGTGCACCCACAGTCACTAATTAATTATATAAGGCGCCAATTATAGGCCACTATGTCCTTATTTAGTATCATAGGCTAAACAACTTTTTGTGGTAAATAAGGCGAGAAATCACTTCCTCTTGTGTATATTCATGGGTTAGAAAAGGCCGTTATCATGATTATTCTAGATTTAAATAGATGCATTGGGTATAAATACAGATTGCTATTTCACTGCTCGGTTCTGCTTGCTGATTGAAGAGAACATGTATATCTCGTCCGGGTCTTCTGGGGAGCGACCTCTAGCGGCGAACAGGTGCCCCCTCACCATCACCTTGCCAATCAGACTGACCTCCCTCGTGAAATCTACATCTATCAATTAGGTCAGACAAGCCTTTGCTGTGTGACTCTGTAAACGAGCATAAACATGCTGGATTTTCTTTCTTGTGATTGAAGTGTCAATTTGTATAATGATACTGTTAATTAATCTTATTTGTAGCAATGATTCGCTGACAATAAGGCCTACAATGTTGAATTCGAAATGACAGAAATGACAGTCAAACGAAACTGCTTGGATCAAAATTCCGCTGAGAAATCACAAACATCGCCAAATTCATAGACTTAGTCGTCATTTTCAAAAGTTGTGTGGGATCTTCATGTTGCTCTGCTGCTCTCAGAGCTAAGGGGCAACACGAATTCTATGTATTTGTGATGACTTAGAATTGCGCTTGTCATTGATCTGTCTTGTCATTGCATGCTTGTTGCCAGTGAGATGGGTTTCTTCACTCTTAGCGCTAGTACGGCGTCATATGAGTTAAATAGCATTAAATGCGGCGTTAAAAGATAAAACTCCAATCAAAGATATATACTTACCAACTGACTAATAACCTCATATGCATACACTAAAGGCATCTCATACATATACAATTATAACAACCTCAAAAGTGTCCTTGTACATGGTGGAACAGTCTATACAATTATATTGCAATGTCTTTGGGAAAATTTATCAGACGACAGCATTTTCTTATTACATAATTATGTATTAACTTTTATTCCTTTTTTATTCCCTTCAGAAATCCTCGATACACCTGTACGGAGTTCATTCGCCGAGGAGCCAACATACTTGAAGTGAAGGATGGTGAGTTTCAACTAGACTTCTGTTTTGTGTACTTAGCATTTCAGTATTGCGTTCGTCTTTTCCATTGTGAGTTATCCTTTCCTTTGATCCTAGATCGATTTAAATGCTCTTTAATTGTCACCGACACGATATACACAGATGAATATACCACACAATAGCACAATGGTTCCTGCACATCTCTCGACTCTTCTGTCGATCTATCAACAAATGTGTTAACCCATTCTCCAGTTCGAATATCACTCTGTCCGTTGGCTTGGGTGTTGAAAGCTATCCATAATGCCATTGGTTGATTTTGTTCCTGATTTATCCTATCTGTAGCATATATGTGTTTGTTAAAAACTTTATAACGAGGAAGAGCGAACCTCCTTAACATATATATTCTGTGTGAAATATTGTAATACTAATAACAACCACACAATAATATATATACATGCCTCCTAATATCTGAATACACGAGAAAGCGCCGACCATTATGTGGTTGGTTTAGTTTTTAATTTTGTAGGCAAGATCCAAATTTGACACCTAGCCAACCACGAAATGGCTGACGTTTTCTAAGATATTTAGATGTCGGGATGCAATTGCATATTATATAAATCTAATATGTTCTATTAATTAACAATTAAATGTGAATGTATTGTTTATGGACTGGGCTATTAAATAATAGAACCAATCAAACAGCCTAAAATAAGTTAAGCTTAATAAGACATTATATATAAAAGTTTTCTTGAGATAAAATCTCCATGTGACTTATGTCATATGGTATGGAGGATTTGTGCTTCTTGCTTTTGACTAGATGTTTCCATTTTGAAGAGCTCTCTGATCAAAGCCAGTTTGTTTGGAGAGTAGCAATGATGTTTTTAATAAGCACTGGAGGAAGATTAAATTTCCACCTTTATCAACTCACGTTTTATGATAAGGATAGTGTCAATGTGGAATACACCGCCGCCGTAAAGTGAAATACCCTTAATCAGAGCGTAAAACACCAATCAATCAATCAATCAATCAATCAATCAATCAATCAATCCATCAATCCATCAATCCATCCATCCATCCATCCATCCATCCATCCATCCATTAGCCAATTTTGTAATTGTCACAACGCGTCATTTTTTTTTACAAATTTGATAACGTATTGAAGAACAGCTAAACTAGGAGCTAATTTTGAACAAATGTTCAATTTACATAAATGCACTTTAATATAGTATAGCATGGCTTCGATGTTACATAATTATATTTTCCATCATTATAGACATCCAATATCAGTACAAACACTCGGTTAACAGAACTATTCACATTAAGAATAATGGCGTGTCAAACTTGTACGGTGACCATCAACTAGACATAATGTGACTAATGACAATCAATTAACACAACCCATTCCAGACAAAAAGTGGGAAGTCAACCATTAAATCTAAATAAAACTTCTACTTATCTCCAACAATACATGAATGTCACGCTATTATATACTCTACGGGATTTAGATAATTGTATTGCTTGCCCGCCATGCCATGGTAGATGGTTCGCAGTTAGAAGTCGATCAAATGGAAAGGAAATTAAAGCACGTGGTACTATTTACCCATCATTGATTTGCACACGATACATACAGATAATTATTAGTAGGTCTTATTTGTACTACATAATAACAAAAAATTATCAACCACATAACAAGATTCCAGCTTGAGATTCCATGACATAAACAGAAGGCTATGAGCCAATACTCTCACTAATTATCGGCTATATGCAAATCCTTTCTTTATATCCTCTGATAAAAGAATGCCCGTTTGTCGAGGATGGCCAGGACTGGGTTTACTTTTAAACATCCAATCTGCTATTAGTTTCCTGTATAAATCTGCATACAGACTTGGTTTGTTTTTAAGACGACCAGTTAAACGGCCGCTGCCTTAGATACGACATAGGTCTGGAACGCCCCAAATGACATGACCGAATTTTCCCTGTCCTGACCATCCTCTAGAAAATCATCGAGTTTTGTCAGCGGATAAAAACAAAAAGATTTGTATAAATAGCTCCTGATTAGTGTGCGTAATACGAAATATATGTAAAGTCTTTACCTCTCTCATAACAGTTGAAGCCACATAATGTTGCAGTGACGTTCCTAAATGGTTAATAGCCATACTAGAAACGGCTTTTGTATGTGAATCGTCTGATGGTTTCTCTGAATTAGGTCAATGTTTTGGTAACAGTTATTATAAATCACTACTCTGTTGTCTATTAGTTTTGTCGGTAAAGTAAAAAGAAATAATGGTACTCCCATCGCATATATACATGCCCCCTTTATACAGCCGTGGTGCTGCCACAGCTAAGGGGAACTATAGAGCCGATCTCTTTGTGATGTTTCAAAATTGCGCCCTGTGATTGTCCTATCCGGTCTTATCTTTCTTTTTTGCAAGTGGTGTCAATGGTGATTTCGTTCACGCCTTGAGTCGGCATGCTGTCATATGAGTGAAATACCTTAAGTACGGCGTTAAATCCCAATCCAACAAACAAACCTCTATACGTATCTTTCCCAACCTTCTATACATATTCTTTGACATGACGTTAACTTTCACGTAGAGAATTTATACCGTAGAATCACTTCAAATCGTTTGTGTTAATCAAACCTCATTATTGGTTTCATTGTTAAAATGTTTCACTTCACATTTCCAGAATATATGACAATAGATGAACTTCCTTTATTGCTCAAACAAAAGCAAAAATAATGAATTACTATATATTTACTTGTATGGTGCTATATAATAGTTATCGTGTATAAACTGTATTACTCCAATTATGTTTGCCCTTCTTGATAACGGCAACAATGCTTCAAGCACAGACATACTGGCTTTATTTAGCACTGGAGGAATAGTCATTTTTCATCCTTGCAAAACTCAATTATATATTTTTGTTTTAGTGGTTATTTACTGTTAGAGTACAATGTCGTCATATGAATAAAATACCCTTGAGCACGGCGTTAAACACCAACCAATCAATCATTAAATCAACCACTTCATCAATCGATCACTCAATCAATCACATTTACCAATCGCGTGACGTCAAAGGGTTTTCCTCACCATTGAGATTCCCGTGTACCATGTGATTGAAGCGTATAAAACCGAACAAAAAACAAATCAATTCAAAAGATGCAATTTTTGCATTAAAGTAAGTAATAATCTGAACAGCTTTGATAGTCTTGAGCTCACTGGTCAGAGACTACTTATACAAACCCTTTTGTTTTTATCCGCCAATAAAACTAGTTGATTTTATCGGGGATGACCAGAACAAGATAATTGCGAACAGGGTAAATGAATTAAGTCCTGTCATTTTGGGCGTTCCAGACTACTGTTGTTTATGTTGTATCTTAGTCCACGGCTGTTAGTTTGGCTGCCTGAAAAAACAACTTAGCCGGTAACCAATTAAACCCTGTATGAAGATTAACACTGTTTACAACTAATATAAGATTTTAATTGGATGTTTAAAAGTAAACTCTATTCTGGGAATCCTCGAGAAACGGGTCTTCTTTTACCAGAGGCTATAGAGAAAGGATTGTATATAGCCGATAATTAGCGAGAGTAAGATAGTCTATGTTTTTATCCGGTTTGTCCTCGACAATGTCAGAAAGATACAATTGGTTCCACCATTGAAAAAGTGGTTGTTGTCGAGCATATTCTTTAATGTAGAGTCTTGACCAGTTTTTTGCGGTCGCCATGACATTATATAATTCTGACTGCGGTAGTTCCTTTTATGTATGGGGCTCACATCCGTCATTTGATTGGAATGACGTTAAGACATACAATAAGATACATCTAAAGGATATTGGAACACAGATAAAACCCAACGTTTCTAATGATTTAATTGCCTCAGAATAATGTCTATAAAGTGCATGCGTCTAACTTTTATCGATTTAGATTTTGTCGATACGACTTCTTGATGAAGTTCTTCTGGCTAAAAAGTTTGCCTGGTAAGAAAATAAAAACTCCCTTGTCTTGGACGTTACGGTCGAAGTAACTTGTTTAAGTATATAAAGCTTATTATGTCAATTGCGCGAGTTTACTGAAAATATAAACATGATGATAGAGAAGTATTTTATCGTTCAATACTAGATATCTCTTGCAATAATGTAAGGTCTCTTCTCATGTAGTTCCCATTAGTTCCCGTATATATAATGACTGTCCTCACAAGGGGGCGATCGAGGCCAGTCATCGATCGTAGAGTGAGAAGTGATGCTAACTGACACGAGGATTTCAATCGCGACACTAATTCGATAAGTTCCCGGACACTATACTATGGAGTGGCAGAATGAAGATATCTTAACCTGGCATCGCCCTGAATAAGACATGCTCTCTGAGGCGGTCCTAAGGCTTTGTTCCTTGCGGCCTTCTCACCTTTGTTCCAGCTAATTGGTTTTGGCAAATGTCATCTTCTTACAAGACTTAGTAACAGTCTGGATGATGAGACTTCCCCAGCAGCCTATCATAAACAATATCGCTCCACATATTTTTCGGAAGGAGGCAAATTACTCCAAATAAGTCCGGCGTTTTCTGGCGTTTCCAGACTTATTCGCTGGCCCGGTTCCACGTTTTCGGGCTGCAAGGTGTAAAGGCTTAGGTCCGTGGGGATCAGCAATGTGTCTTGGTCTATCCTCGTCATGGTTTATGGATAACATTAGTGTCCATCAACACATACATTCCCTCGGCCTGTCTGTCTCCTGACATTGAACCCCGGTCTTTTCATCTAGAAGATATACGACTCGCCGCGAGACATTGGCTCTGACAGAAAGATTCGAAAGGCCATTGTTGTTCGTGATTAGCCCATTATCAGACAGTCTTCTATTCTAATAAATCATAACAACTATATATCCTTTCCGGGCAGTGGATAAGAACAGGGCAAACAGATATAAAAGAATTTCAGAGTTCTGTCTAGACCCTTGTTAGGTTGATTTAGTCACATACCGCCATCATTCGCTATTAGATAAAAGTCTGCATGAGCACTTTTGAGAAATTAAACAAAATAGTATTTATTGTTATCACAAAGGTTAATAAAAGTATTTAAGACGAAGTGAACAAAAAGTTAGCTTCTTTTATTTTCTGTTCAAAAAGTGTAAAAAAAAAAAAATATTATTACATAAACAACGTTAAACTATGTACATATTTTCAAGTACAGGCCACAGTGTGGTTGAAGTACAGCTGATTGTGGCACAAATCACCATCCAATCATCAACCAATATACATGTACATATTTTGACAATAAACGCATACAGTATGAATAAATCGCAAACCAAAAAACTGTTAGTTCTCATTCGGTCACGGTGTCAAACACTTATCAATCGACATATGGTATAGAGGCATATCAAGTCAATGGAACAATTTATGCCGAAATTTGGTTATAACACTTTTTCGAGAATGCAAGGTAGGCCTAGGTATTATCTATACGTTACATTCAGTTATCACCAAATCTTAACATAGGCTGACGGGTTTCTTGGTGGTGGTGAGACTGTAAACATATGCTGACTGGTTTCTTGGTGGTGGGTGAGACTATAAACATATGCTGACTGGTTTCTTGGTGGTGGGTGAGACTGTAAACATATGATGACTGGCTTCTTGGTGGTGGGTGAGACTGTTAACATATGCTGACTGGTTTCTTGGTGGAGGCTGAGACTGTAAACATATGCTGACTGGTTTCTAAGTGGTTGGTGAGACTGTAAAGATATGCTGACTGGCTTATTGGTGGTGGGTGAGACTGTAAACATAGGCTGACGGGTGTCTTGGTGGTCGTTGAGACTGTAAACATAGGCTGAGGGTTTCTTGGTGGTGGCTGAGACTGTAAACATATGCTGACTGGTTTCTAAGTGGTTGGTGAGACTGTAAACATATGCTGACTGGCTTCGTGGTGGTGGGTGAGACTGTAAACATAAGCTGACTGGTTTCTAAGTGGTCGGTGAGACTGTAAACATATGCTGACTGGCTTCTTGGTGGTGGGTGAGACAGTAAACATATGCTGACTGGTTTCTAAGTGGTCGGTGAGACTGTAAACATATGCTGACTGGCTTCTTGGTGGTGGGTGATACTGTAAACATAGGCTGACGTGTTTCTTGGTGGTCGGTGAGACTGTAAACATACGCTGACTGGTTTCTTTGGTGGTCGATGAGACTGTAAACATATGCTGACTGGTTTCTTGGTGGTGGGTGAGACTTAAATATATGCTGACTGGTTGCTTGGTGGTGGGTGCGACTGTAAATATGCTGATTGGTTTCTTGGTGGTCGGTGAGACTGTTAACATACACTGAATGGTTTCTTGGTGGTGGGTGAAACTGTAAACTTATGCTGACGGGTTTCTTGGTGGGGGGTGAGACTGTAAACTTATGCTGACGGGTTTCTTGGTGGGGGGTGAGACTGTAAAGTTATGCTGACGGGTTTCTTGGTGGGGGGTGACACTGTAAACTTATGCTGACGGGTTTCTTGGTGGGGGGTGAGATGTAAACATATGCTGACTGGTTTCTTTGGTGGTCGGTGAAACTGTAAACATATGCTGACTGGCTTCGTGGTGGTGGGTGAGACTGTAAATTTATGCCGACTGGTTTCTTGGTGGTGGGTGAGACTATTGACATATGCTGACTGGTTTCTCGGTGGTGGATGAGACTGTAAACATATGCTGACTGGTTTCTCGGTGGTGGGTGAGACTGTAAACATAAGCTGACTGGTTTCTCGGTGGTGGGTGAGACTGTAAACATATCTGACTGGTTTCTCGGTGGTGGGTAAGACTATTAACATATGCTGACTGGTTTCTCGGCGGTGGGTGAGACTGTTAACATATACTGACTGGCTTCTTGGTGGTAGGTGATACTGTAAACATGCTGACTGGCTTCTTGGTGGCCGCTGAGACTGTTAACACATGCTGACTGGTTTCTTGGTGAACTAAAAAAAACATTGTGAGATTCCAAGTGATAAAAACATGGCGGGGGTTAAAAATTATCGCTAACATAGAGTCCCAAATCACCATTTGATGTCATGACTTGGTCTCTAAACGAAGAACGTTGCCTTGATCAGTTTATACACTTGACTTTTTATGTCGATTTAACATAACTCGGAATTTAAATTACAATGTTTGGTCATAGAAGATCATGTAGAATAGTGATTCGACATTTAAAGGCTATGAAATAGCTTAAGTAGGCACATACATAGCTTCACGATATCGCATAGAACAGTTTGCTGTACTGCCTGAAGAATATTAACTGGAACTAAAATCCCAGATTCTACTTTATGGCACTACAGAAACACACCCTACTTGTCGGAAATGCGAGGTAACAGATTAAGAGGCCTTTTTCCGAGCGCTGATAAAAGACAAATGTTGGGATTAAGAGTAGAGTCATTAGTTACTATATTTGGTCTAAGCAGCGGGAAATAACACTCTCTTTATAGTGTAGTAATTGCTTTCAACTCTGGTCCAGGTAATGTCTTAACGTGTTTGTCTCGATGATATCATCTCAAGTCTTGAGTAAGAAGAGAAAGTGATGATTAGACATCCATTCTACCTCATCAGAACGCCTTATCGAAAAAAGTCGTCTGACGCATCTAGATTAAAACAAGAAATGTCCAGGGAAAGACGTGCGATAAAATAAGTCCAGTGGGGCGGAGAAATACGCCGGAAGTGACCAGGCGTCTGCGATCAGTCTAAATCACCTCTCCGTTATCAACGAACTATTTTGTGCTTTGTAATCGATTATCTGAATCGGTCTATGTCATCGAATACCTCGTTCCTATTACTCTCACGGTTCGGAAAAGAAGCGTTTCCTTTTCTGAAGGAATTGCGATTTTCGCTACAATTCCTCGAATATATTTTTCAGGATTGTAGACGAAATCGTGTGTGATGACCCGGGAAGTTCAACAAAGTGCTATGTCGTCTATCTCATAATAAAATCTCGTCCACTCGTTTTACTTTACAGGTCCTATCAGCGACAGCAACGACGCTGATCTATGTGATGATGAGGGCCTTCTGCTGGATGAGTGGCCGTGGATTGGTTAGTATACACACTCCATTATGATCTTTAATCTGAAAACTATTACATTTTTGAGCTCGCCGTACTCTCTCTCTCTTACTTTAGGATCAAGATTTCAAATGTTAAAGTAAAATAATATACAAATTTATAATCAAGGACTAAGCTGGCAAATCTTTCCGCCTTTGACGCGGGAATAAAACAAAACTCATGTTTCTTGCAAAAACAAAACAAAATACACATTGTGCCTGATTTCAGCATTCGCGATTTTAACTATTCAGCATGTACTTCTTTTATAAACTAATTCAGAGAATATAGGGTATGAATATATTTTTATTATCCTTGTTTGATTTACAGGAAATATGGATTTCCATTTGGTTTACGTTGTCTTCTCTCTTCGGAAACTGTGTTCTCTCAAACTCGCCAAAAAGGGCCGGTCTTAGTTGGCGCTAAAAAAAATGTATATGTTGGCAATACGTAGTTTTTGTTTAAACGAAAATATATAGGCAAAATTGCACATATAAAACCTAAAGGATGCTAATCGCCGTTTAATGTGGCATTTTCAAAGATTTTGAATGAAAAATGTTTTCAGTAGATAACACACAATGTTGTTTATAGGGACTATTGGATAGAATTCCGCTTTTAGAAATTACAAGTTCAGTTTACAAAAAAAAACAATCGTTCACAAAATATTATTTTTTGTTTTCCGTTAAACCAGAAGAATACAAAGCATTACACCATATCGGGATGGAAGTCAGTTATACACATATAATAAACAGTTCTTTGTTTTTCAACAATTAACTTATTTCTTTTAATAAACTGCATTAATATTTCGTCATATTAATTGTTTGTTTTGTACTGTAGCACCCTATGAGCACGACCATAATCGCTGCCCAGTGTTTGGTGGATATACTTTCAGGACAATTAGCCGACTGACAAATGACGTAAGTTATGACTTTCAATAACGTGCTAAAATACTTAAAATATATATCGGAGCAAAGGGTATATTTGATATCAGTTTTGATGAATTGCTTTAACTTTATATTCAAAATGTGTCAAAAATGATCAACAAAGTCTTGATGACGCCATCCAAACCAATTTGAAATAAAATATAAGGCTGCAAAATTATCGTCCAAATTCACAAGTTTCTCGGAAATACTGTGCAAACATTTTTAAAAGCCTAAGTACACGCCTTTGTTCAACTAAATAAAGCCTTATTTACACCTACATTAACCATATTTGTTTACAGGATATTTGTGCTAAGGAATGGCGTAGATCCCGGATGGACGCCGAGTGCATTATGGGAGATGGTCTGGACTTTTTCGCACCAAAATCGAGTACCTGCAGTCCGTTTTCTAAAACCAATGAATGTGAGTTTTATGGTAAAAGCTTTGGATACTATTTTCGTATTCAATCATTAAATTGAACCGCGAGATGTTCTAATTTTTACATCCTTTTTTCTCCTGAATAAGAAAGATTGTGTTCCTAAGTTTGTTTGATGGCTGCACCTGAGATTGTAGTAGACATTTTTGCCATACAAATCAGAATTTTAAAACTGACACGGATGTGGAAGTTAAGGGATATTTTGATACCAGGATTAATTACTTTAAATACTTAAAGACAACAAACAAAAACAGTTCAAATCTGCTGGGGAAGATTTCAGCGCATTCCGTATTTAGTGTCATTTCTAATTTCCGGCATTCATGTTTTTTCCACCGACTAATGTGTTTATAATATTTTTTTCTGCAGGGCAGAGATTGGGATGTTGGTCAAGTTGGGAACATGGGGACTTCCTCTATGTTATTGCTGGGGTGAGAAAACACCAGCCTCAGTTCTGCCTGGTAAGTGAACTCATCGGCCATGACAGGGCAATTTCCCTGCCTGTCACAGCCCCTCTTCCCACTGAAGAGTTCTCTTTGACCTCTCCGTATTCTGTCCGCACAACAACAACCTATAACAACAACATCTGCATAATACATAGAATTATCAATTAATTCAGGAAGATTTTTGTTGCAATTTCCGATTCTACTACTTAAGACAATGTCTCTGTGTTTTCTGACAGCTGTGATTGATGTTACTCGCAGATTAATTCAATTCAGCAGCATTATACCTTGTGTAAAAGAACTTGGCTAAACTGGTCGATATCATCTCTCACCGGTACATCCATCCAGATCAACCCATACTACAATCGGATACAAATATCTCTTCGTTTCCGTATATTTTCGCTCTATGAATTAAACAACTGTCTACATCGCCTATTGCTGATTTCCATAAATCGTAGACAATGTATTCAGTAAATAATATATTAGAGTCTTAATGATTGACTAATGTTTTATTTACGACAATAGATTTTTGGTATTTTGGGATACCACATTTTTAGTGTAAAGAGAATCTTGTGATGCCGGATACCCTTAATGGAATCGAAGCCACGTCAATTACGGCCAACTGAGGTTGATATGTGAAAATGTAGGCGGTGTTTTATTGTTTATATTAACTTAAAAAAAATCCATGTGATAAAACAGTTAAAGTTTTTAAATTACATGTGCTCCTAGGCCCACAGATATTTGTACCTTGCTGGTAGACATCCGTTCTCGTTAGGCCTACCAGTTGACAGTATCAAGTTTCGCCATCTAGTAAAAAAATATACAAAGATGGGAAACCATATGGAGTTTATGTATAAGGCGAACCTCGGAAGTCTCGTCGACCGCGTTTGCGCACTGGTGACTTTCTAAGTTAAAAAAATGGCCATTGGCAGGGAAGCGACTGATTTCGGAGTTGGCAAACTTTTGACGACAGCAAGGGAATCTATGTTCAGTTTTACAAAATGACACCGGTCTTAGCCGTTGGGTGTGTTAAAGATCCCAGGTGAGTTTAAGTTTGCTTGATTTGCTGTTATTTTTCGATTTTGCGAAATATGGTTTCCCATCTTTCTATATTTCTCTAGTAGAAGGCGAAGCCTGAGACTCAACTGGTAGGCCTAACAAGAACGGATGTCTACCAGCTAGATACAAGTGTCTGCGAGCCCTATAGACCTCTTTATGAGGCATTGGTCAATATGACTACTGGGGTCTGTTTAAATCAGTCCAGACAGCTGACATCAAAGGGCCATAACTGTATAACATTGGGTGCTATATAGATTTGTCTCAAATGACACAAGAAGTCAAGTGTACCTGTGTCGCTGAATCCACTCACGGACATTGCATAAATTATATAATTTGTAAAATATATGTAAAAATCGATGTGGAATGGAAGACAGCCAATTAATGTGTAGCACACCAAATAATAATCTGTCATAAGTATGTGTGATTTGGAAGTGAAAGAAAGACACATCTCTCCAAACATTGTCACATAAAGACGACCACAACTAACAAAAACAGCAAAACTTTTTCTTAGTCCTGAAAAAGGTTAAATACGATTAATGTTCACGATTCCACGGAATTAAGATGATACAATTAACATGGAGGGATACAATTTGTATAGCTTGGGTGTGTTATTTAGAGGTCTAGGAAATACATACGGCTATTTCATTCATATGGTGAGTGCCAGCCCAATGAATGAAGGAAACCACCCACGACATCACTGCCCACACGATTATAAGACAGGACATCCACAAGACGCAAAACAAAGACGCCACAATTAACAGATTGGCTTTGTGCTATAGCAAATGCTATATTACTCATGAAATTGACATTTTATGATCTACAAAATCTGTTCATTTCGTATGTATGAATTACTGTGAGCAGAGTCCTCAGACAGTCTAGGGTCTGAGTTAAGAGTTGCGTATATTTGTCTTTACAGAGTTATTCTTTAGTTAATTGGTTATGAAAATTGCTGAATATGGATGAGTGTATTAAGTTATTATTATATTATCTAAAAATATCATAATAATCATTCCACTGAATATTATATAAATATCATTAGCCGAGACTTAAATAAAAAAACATTCCAGTTTATTATATTATAAAACCAACTTAAATATTCAAGTAAATAACTGAATTTCGCAATGGATTCACCAGACTCCTGTGTTCGCAATGATTGCATGTGTCTGTTTGTATAAAGAATTACTCTATTACATAACTTAATTTATAATCTAACAAACTTTTCGCTGAAACCTGAATATACGGACCCCCAACTTGTACCAGGATCCTGAATACACCAACATCAAACGCTCACTCCAATATGGACGGAGATGGGAATAAAAAGGGAGTTTTGCAATGACCGTTGAGATCTCCGGTGGTTTTAAAGAGGTTTCGTCTGGGTTTCAACCAATAACCAGCAATGCACATGAGTGAAATAAGATGAAGAGCAATGCAAAAACACCAGTCAAACAAACAAACAACAAACAGATTCTTGAATAAAAGTCTCTCGAACATTCTTTCGAATGTCATAGTCAGATCGCCTTACTTATTCTAACATAATCGTGTATCGTAGAATAAGAAACAATAGACATTGAAGACAATACCCCAGATTCTACATCAGGGCCTGCTGAGGACATTCTAGCCAGTCTAGAGGCACACTTTGAACGGAAAATGGAACCATAACAATACACCCATTGTATTCTTTTGTCTTTAATTGCAGCGGTTTCCTAAGAAGATGGATGGAGACTTCAAAGTTCTTTTGTATCTCAGTGTTATTTGTCCAATGGAACCGGAAGGGACCCCACCCCACGGGATCGAGTATTATGAGCTTCGTATGAAACCCACAGGTAAACTCAAATAACTTTGATATTCAGAAAACAATAGACTTGTCTACACAGTATATTGTATGCGAAGTATACCTGGTGTTAAAGGAGAAGACCACCCAAAAACCATATTCTATAAATAAGTAAAACTCTTTGTGTGTAATACAATACATTAAT
>JAQQZZ010046346.1:0-10229 GCA_030265115.1 Mopalia vespertina | reverse complement strand
TTTATTGACGGTTAGGTTTATAACTTTTCAAACATCTTTTGTTTTGTCCCATTTTCTGTGATGCACAGTTACTTTTTACCATTAGTATATATACCAAGTGTCGATATTTTGTTGAACTAATAACGTTTTTGTTACAGATTGACAGAAGATATTGTTACTTATCAGTAACTATTTACTTTATTATTTTGTATTAGTACTACGTTTTTTCCAGATGAACAGTTTTGTTTTCTTCGGTTTACAATAAGTTTTATTGTAAGCGATTCTTTTTTGCTCACATCTTAGCACACAAAATGTAATCCTTAGTTTAAATACGCATTAGTTTTACTTATAAACGGACATTCTCACCGGCCCATAACTAATTTATTCTCCTTGGCTTCACCTCTGATTCTACTTGAAATGTCTATCCTTCTCTGTGCCCCTATAAGCTTTTTTCTGCTCCTTTGAACAATTAAAAATTTAAAATCTAAAATCAACCCCAATTTGCTACTGCGGGGAAGGCAGTTTTTCAGATCCTCCAGTGCCTACACCTTATTGACAAATTCGTGACAAATCCGTCCAGATTCCATTTTAAAAAAATTGATGTCTAAATAACTTTATGAAACCTAGTCAACGCAATGTTCAGTTTGGTAAAGCTATTGACCAGGCAAATAAAAACTGGACAAGTAACATGATCATAAGCGACATCTAGCGTTCAAGCTCGTGTATGTCACACTTCGACTGAGAAGACGGACGAGTTCGGGTCGTGATTTGCAAGAGGGTTATCTTTCGATTCGGTGAACATGTTGTTCGGTTTTGTTGCATCAGTGGATGCGTTTGATTGCCAGTGGGCTAGTGTAATTAACACCATAATGTGTTAATGTGTTGCCAGTGGGGATTATTATTTTGCACTAGAGAGTGCTTTGTTGATTGCCAGTTGGCGTATTTATTTCAAATTCCAGAGTGCTTTAATTGTTAATTGCCGGGGGTGTATTGTTTTTCTGAAGGATTTGTTTTGCGCGGATAGTGTGTAGCATTAGAATTGGTATTTTCTTTGCCAATAAGTTTGCGTATTGTTGCACTATAGAATTTGCCCTTATTGGCGGTAGCAGGTTTTACTAGAGTAAGTATCTCCACCTGCTGTGATTGTGGAAGCGACATTGGGGAGGCGTGTGTTATAGTTTCTTGTTGTAACTATAAGTAAAGGAATGGACTGAAGACTGGTTCCACAATTAGACAACTTATATTATGGTCTGAAGTTAACTAGCAGTAGTATAGAAAGAGCAGCCCAGTTATCATTTATTAGTACATAATGAGGCAGGCTTCAACGTTATTATGTACATATTTTTTTTTTGTGCGTTATCACTACTGATAATGCATGGGTTGTACGTTATATTTTGTACGTAATTTTTTATTACTGACAAAGAAGAAATGTGCGTTATTATGTACTAATTATAGGACCTTGATACCGGACTACATGTTAAGTAAGGATTTGTGTGTTATCAGTAGTCCTGTATCACACCGGACTACATGTAAATAAGGGCTGTGGGTAATTGAGTACTAATGGCCGCCGTATTTGACGTGACGTCACAGGTTGAGGGTGATGGCGTCGTGCAATGTCACCGGAGTGCATTACAAGTATGTCGTCTGCTTGTTTAGGAATTTTGGCGTATGTATATGCTTTTCACACGAGAATTTGGATAAATATATCCTATGGCATTATGTAAGTTATAGAAACGAAAATGTTGTTTATTTATTTATTTATTTTTATTTTTATTTTCCCATTCTCTGGCTCAAGGGGTACTCACTCTTAGTGGATTTTATTCACGCGAGTTGGCGACTGGTATTCACTAACGTAATTTACCCATACTGGATTGAATTGTACGTGTATATATTTTCTGGAGGATTGGATCTTTTTTGGTATATATAAGGAGGGTTATCTTCCCTTGCCAACTTGGGAGAAGATGGTTTATTTTAACGCAGCATGTATTGGGAATCTCATCCGATTGACTCAAATGTGGTTGACTTTGGGTGGTGAGAGTGAAGACCTGTCCCTTAGCTCACGTGATTGATGAACAGGATATTGAGGAAAATCTTGTATTTTGTTTACAATCATTAGAAGTCCGTAACCAGACAGAGTTTGTTTCGGCTCAACTCTATAGTCATGTTAGTGAATGGGATATACATGTTATCCTTACAGATTATGACGGGGATGTTAAACAATGGTTGTCAGGTGATGTGGATGCTTAGACAGTTTTACTGGTAATTTAAAAAAGAAATATTTTAGCAGTGAGCGGCATGTGAAACAGTATTACGCTAATGGACATTGTTCATTAAGAACATTTTGTCATGGAAGAACTGACAGACCGTATTAAAAGTGGATGTATTTGAGTGTGAGATCGATTAGGAGAATGTTTGGTGCCTAATGTTATTATGACCGAGGAATAAGTGAGACCAACAATTTGTCATGGAGATATATTAATCTATGGGTGAAGGAATGGCCGTTTAAGTGAGAGTCATTGAGCGACGAACACAGACTAGTTGAGAAGATGGGTGAACGGACTACAACTGACAAGTCCGGCTATGAGTGTATTAGTCTGAATGAGGCTTCCCAAAAGTTGTGGGATACAATTTGCGTTTTAGTTGGTGGAATAAATGGTTATTTTCGAGGAAGACTTTTTAGCTTGTTAAATTGTTTTTGAACACGTTTCTAGGGCATGTATGATACAGATAACATCCATTTTAAAAACAAGTTGCGAAATTTGAGTTTTTGGGGTTTTGGGGGTAATGGGGGTTGTGAGTAATGGGAGTTGTGAGTAATGGGAGTTGTTGGTATGATTGATTGTATGGTATGATTATAGACGTGTCGTAACTAACCTGTTTCCACTCCACTCCCAGAATTTCTATACAATTAATAGCGCAGTTCGCTGGGTATTGCTTGGGATAAGCGTAGATCATAAGAGACATCTAGCGGCCAAACACGTGTATGTCACACTTCGAATGGGAAGACCAGGATGAGTGCTTTGAGATGTACCGGAATGTTGTTACAGGACATTCGCCATCGACATATATATATAAGTTTCCACTCCACTTCCAGAACTTTAATCCAAATGTCTCGGCATTTTCCCTGTGTTTCCTATGTCTTTGGTTCCCTCCCACTGCTATCAATCCTTATCCTTCTCAGTCTTCTAGTACTTCATCTTCTACCCCTTTTCCACAACGTGGACCATCTCATCCATCTTCTCCTCTTAGACTTAGAACTTCGTCTTCGCCCCGTACATCTCCACCTTCTCCGGCTGGACCCTCGTGTCTTTTCTCATCATCCCAGCCTGCATGGCCCTTCCTCCTCAATCATTTCCTGCACGTTCCCCCGCCGTCCTGTTCGTTCCTATTCTGATGCCCTAAGATCCCCAACAAAAGCTAAAAAAAAAACAGATTCAATCAAATAAGATAGTAAATAATACTTTTGGGAAATTCAGATGTACGGATTCAGATGAAAATGTCCTTCTGACAGTAAACATTAACATTCTATTACGGGATTCCAATCTCTCCTGAATCAATTGAGACTCTCATCCTGATGTGCAAGTAGCATGCTATACCCATGTGTAAATTTCAAATCTTTTCGGAAATTGGCTCAAAATGATAAAGGCTTTCTACCAGAAATCCTTATAATTAACGTTAGGATGAACAATAATGGTACTGCGAAGCCCATTCCACAATTGCGGAATATGATGACAACTTTAAGACAAACTTTTCCTAATTCTCTTTTATATTTTGTGAATCTGCAGTCATCATCTAACATTTCGGCCTTGACAGAACTGAACGCTGCAGCTGCCAAATCGATTTAAGTTAAAATTGTTCCAAAAATTCCTAGGTTAAAATGCAGAGTCGGTCCTGACATAGTTCATTGGACTGAGGATACAGGAAATAGTTTATATCTACAATGAATTAAACATTTTAATTTAAACTAGATTTGGATGAAGATTTGGATCAAATATCGGCTAAAGCATAAATAGTGTAAACTTATCTTATCTTAACGGCATCAGATAGGTCCCTCCTTGACTGTGGTCTCCCATTTGTCCGATTTCCTAAGCAGTATATACTCCGATAATGACTTTAACATTCAGAAAACAGGTTATCTTTTCGGTTATGGAGATACATATTGGCTAGGGCAAAAAGGTACAGAACCGGCATTTTTAAGGAACAAAAAAGCTATTTACGGAAAAAAACTGGTTATGTGCCCCCAGTCTTTGACCCCGAGCTAAGTACCAGTGTAGCTAAACTAAGAACAGATTTTGCACAAGTTACCAACACTAAAAACCACTCTAATTTCACCACGTCGGAAAGACAGTCTTTTTGCAAGCTGCGCCAAAATCTCTATATCGTCAGTAAACCGGGTGATAAATGGTCAGCTACGGTCATTTGGATAGGCAGGATTACATGAATGAGGCAGAACGTCGGCTAAGTAATCCTGACCATTATAAAAAGCTATATAACCCTATCTTGCCAGAAAAACTTGAATGAAATAATTTTTAGAGGATTAAAATGTCCCGAGTACTAAACAAGGTGATTATCTACTCGGGACTTTTCTACATTCTCCCTAAAATTCACAAACCACAGGAAAAATGGCATCAACCGTCCAGGTAGACCTATAATATCAGATTGTTCCTCAGAATCTTACCATGTTACAGATCTTACTGAATAACACCTCAAACCAATGGCTTACAGACATCCCAGTTCTGTCAAAAGAACTATGGACTTATCTGAAATTCTGGTTGATAAAGACGTCATATTAGTTACACTTGAAGTAGAATCTATGTATACACAAATATAGACATTGAGGCAGGATTTCGTTCTGTTACAAAATCCGACCCCCCTTCTTCCGACTACTGAGATATCGAAACTGTTGGAACTCAGTGGGAAATGTAATGGATTCGAGTTCAAGAACCAAATATACCAGCAAAGTAAGGGTTGTGCTATGGGTAAAAGGATTAGTCTCTATGTGTAGTTGGATGACCTATTTGTAGTCTGGCAGCATTCCAGAGATTATCTTGGTATCTATTTTGCCGCTCTGAATCAGCACGACTCTAACATTAAACTTTAGCCCACTATATTAGCTTTGATAGCAAGGATTTTTTAGATGTTACGGTATACAAGGGTCCAAATTTACATACAGTACAGTAGATTTAAATATGTTCCGTAAGCCTTAAATCCTTCCACCTCCACATACCTTCAAGGAAACTATTAATTCTCAAATAATAAGGTTTCACAGAAATTCTAGTACTCTTACTATCTTCAATCAAGCTTGTGTTGTTGTCTTTAAAGCCCTAATCCAAAAAGGATAAAATGGCCGACTTCTCCGCCAAATTAAATCCCAAACCCTCAGACAACTGATCAGTTATAATTTAGACCAAGGGCTAAAATCCGCTCTTAAAATAAAATACCACAATTGCCCAGTAACAGTGTCAGGCAGGTCCTCAAAATGTATGATGGCGAGATGCAAACTAGACACTTACATACCAGATAATGCCTCTTTTGTTGGGCAATAAACTAGAAATGTTTATTATTTGGAAAATAATGGTATACCACAAAATGTGGTATACCTTATAACTTGTAAGAAGTGTCTGAAACAATATGTTGTAAAACCAAAAATCCCCTTCGGCTTAGAGCCAACAATTATTTGAGCTCCATTAGGTCAACCCTCATATCCCCCAATAGCTGAATTTTCCTCACTTTTGATTATTCGGTTAGAGATCATTTTGAAACCATGCCGATTGAAAAAACACTGAAGAAGAAACCAAAGAGAGACGCTTAGAAAGAAAGGCTTATTAGATTTAAACTCTTCAAACTTTGTATCTACTGGGTTTCAATTGGGAACCAGGTAAAGGGTCTAAAAAATAGTTCCTTATGTTTTCCAATATGACCACCCAAGCACACAGTTTGCTAGTCTCCTTTTACAGAAATATCACAATCTTGTGCCTAAAATGTCTACTCCTCTCTCACAAAGACCCATTATAGCACACAAGAGACACAAAAACCCAAAGGACCCACTGGTTAAGGCGAAACGTCCCTCTGTATCAGATATAGGTTGTAACACTCATTTATTTAACATATATATTCATTGGTTAATCTTAATACATCTGAAATGATAGTTTGTTGGCTGATTTATTCCTTACCCATATAGAATATCTTGTTGGTTACATATTTAACAATTATTTATAGACCATATTAATGGTCATTACCTTCTCGAGATGTGTGCAGATTTCACAACTCACGATTACGGTCAATTAGGAAACCTGTCTCTGGGAGTTTATCTAGAACATGAGATGATTCGTCGATTTTAATTCTTCATCCCTGTGCCAGTGTGATTTCTTTTTAGAAATATATATATACGGGTTGGAATCCCGGTGGAGGCAAACAAATTTTTCTCTCGCCATTTATTCAAAATATATATATATTATAGTTTTGCCAAAATATAGGTCAGTACTGTGGTCTTTTGGCCAAAGTTCAGCAGAAATGCTCTGTTCAACATAGTTGAGGTTCATATCAAAACCTCCAAAATTGCACCGATATAAAATTCTAATTATGGTCGTAATTATCTAAATAAAAGCTACCACTTTATGACGTCTTAGTGTAGAATTCCGGCACATCATTGTCTTATCAGAGTGGATGGTGTGACACTTTTAGACTACAAAACATTTGTGTAAGACTTGTGGCTCTTTTAAAACTGCACCAATTAAGATCAATCAAAATGACGGAATACATTTCATTAACAAAATAAGCCTCTACGGGCATCCTCATTCTCAGAGCTTCCGGTGCCTATGCGGGCTCTGGACCCTTGCTTATTGAGCTTAGATATTCGAGCCTCCCTTTTACAAAATCCTGTATCCGCCACTGTGGTGTTGGGTGTTCAACTTAGCTGCCCGCTTGTGTAGGGGGTGAGGTACACATTATTATTTTTCGAGGAAAAGAGCGGAAATTCGCCGGGCGAGTTTTTCAATTTCGCTGAGAAGATATGATGCTGCTATAGCCAAAGGCACATCTTATATTTTCATTGAAAGGAACCTTAATATTATCATTTTCATCATAGCGAATATTATTATTATTATTAGTATAATAATTACTTTGTTCCAGGAAATGGCAGAGACAACTACGTCTTGTTATACTTCAAACCCGACAGGGGGCGTGTTAAGACCCATGGTGTCCGAAGGATATCTGAAAATGATAACCAGCCGGTTGTATGGTCTCGACGTGATTGATATTCAAGAACTTAATAGCTATATTGATCGGAATTACCACGTGACGGTTAAAGATGAACACACTAATCCATTTATTAAGAGCGTTAATCCACACGGTTACGTTCTTAAGGTTTTAAACTACATAGATTCCAAACAACCGAAATACATAGGTAAGTTGGCAATAACTCATTGCACTAAATGGGCTTTAATTGATAAAAAGGGGTTCACACATAATACATTGTATATTCGTCTGACCGCTCGGTTCAGACCTACAATGCATTCATGTCAGAGTTGAAAATCAATTCGCCGCTAACACCGGTCAAATAAAGTGTCCATTACGGCTTTGCTCAGTTGATAAATTAGACAAGTCGCGATTTGATGCCCGAGTGGAAATTTTGAGGCTGGCGAAAGAATGTTATTGTTATATTTGATTGCAGAAAAAATCAAGGAAAAAACCTTTTTGAATTGTTAAAGACCGGCGTTAGCGACGTATCTATATTAACCGAAAGGTTAGACCTATATAATATCATTATACGCTAGTTTCTACTATGATTAAGTGGAACATCCAGGACACCGTGCTGAAGTAATAGAGAGAGCACATTAATTGTAGGCCTATCGATTATTTAATTACTTTTTAAAACTTATGATTGAATGATTTATTTATTGATGGAAAGACAACCGTTAATTACATAATAAATAAGAGATATTACTAGTGTACTTGAGACTCCATGGTTAGAACTACGCTCGACTCCCTTAACAGTCCATTATAGGATTACATTCTATTTTGCAGCTTTGAGGGTTTCATAGTTGAGGACGATTTTAATTTTTAACAAAATTACCTGCAACGTGTATCAATTAGTTAAAGAAACGCTAATTGTGTCTTTATCAGCTGTGTATGGGCTGCTCTGGCTGCCAATGTATATACACTCATTGACGCCACATGTGGTTGATTGGTGTTAGTCTATTTAGAGATTGATCACAGCTTGAATGGAATTCAATTAACTTTTGACACATTCAGCTGGTAGAAAAGCTGGTATATTTCACAATATATATACATAATTATTTGCGAAACATACATAGAATGGGTCAATTCGATATTATAAACAAATTGTGAAAACGAATTCAATTACTTCAAAGAAGTGACCATGAAAGAGGTAAACCTGTCGTAAAATAGATCAGAAATACATATTACCTGTTTTCTCTGTTTTTATTTTTCAGTGAACCGTACTTGGAAAAATGCCTACTCCTATCTTATTTTTTACACATTTCATCTCAACATAAAAAACTAAAAAATTGTCATTCAGATTGTTTATATCTTTTTCCGTTTTTTAGATATAGTTATAAAAAGTTGAAATTTCACTATTTGGACTCATTGTTATTTTTATATTTTTGACCTTTAACACAATATTGCAAAAAAAAAACTAAGACAAACAGGAAAAAAGTGAATGACCGTTCTTTAGCTCATATAATGTATTATATGTTGATGTAAAGTTGAACAGTTGACGTAAATGGTGTAAAAGAAGTAGTAATTTGAAAAAGATTTTTTTTTTTTTCTGTTCGTTTTAGAAAAAAATAATTGAGTTATTATTGTTCTGCAGTAAAAGACGATTCAGAATATATATACATGTGTTGCAAAATTCACAGTAGTTTAGAAGTAAAGCGGCGAAATGTAAAAACACTCTGTACGGGGTGGGGTGGGGGGGGGGGGGTAGAGTATCCTTAAGGTCCTTCAGTCGGGGTTCTGGTGGAATCCTTTATGGTGAGGTTCTGTATAGAACCCTCTGTATGGAACCCTCACGGCAACTGTTCCAAGTATTTATTCCTTATCATCCCAGAAGATCCGTTTTTGTCGTAATGATTTCATATAGATGGTTCCATCTTTTCTAAAGAACCGTTTTTGTCGTTATGGTTCAATGCAAATGGCTCAATCTTTTCTAAGAAACCTTTAAATAACTATTATTGGGGTGACACGCCTTCATGTGTGAAATAACCTTGCTAAGTAAGGCATAAAACTAACATGAACAAACAACCTAATAGGTTGAAGACACAGAAAATACAGAAATGTCTACACTTTCGTTTTTAGATGCAGTTCACGATGTTATATCATATTCAAATAACCAGGGTATCCCAACATCACTTCCAGTGTCGACTATTTCAGGGAAATTAAAACAACTTGAGGTGGTACCCGATTCTAAGCCAGGTAAGAGCGGCACACGATTGCGACCTGGGGTCACGTTTTGATTATAACCCATAGGCCTACTATCGAAAGAATGTAGCCAACAAATGAAACTGCAGCATAGTCTCCTTTCATTAATAGGCCATAACTTTATAATATTGAGTCGAAAGGTAGAAACACTAATGCGTAATGTCCGACATCTTGATGGACCGGAAACAGAAACTAGCGTCAACTGACACCAACATTTCTGGCATGAGTAAGCAAAAAAAGGGAGTTGTCAGAAGGTATTGCGCCTGAATGTTTGCAACGGTGGAATTGTTAGTGACGACGGAGTATCATTTGACACTTCCCGGAAAACAGAGAGGAAACCTCGTAAAAAAAACCCACCATGCTATTGCCGGAGCCAGATTATGTGACTCACTCATATATACCTGATGGTCGATAGACGGACTCGAACCCGTGAACAGTACATCGAGGTAGCATTAGTAGGCGGACCTGGAAAGGAATTGGTTAGAATTAAAATACCAAGACACATGGCTGTTCGTAGTAAGTGTGGTAATACAAGTTTGAATTCCAACTTGGATTAGTCGTTGATAGAAGATAATTTAGTTTCCGGCACAGAGCTCTAAACTTATAAGGCCTATCCATTAACTAGCTAAAACTTGGTAGGTGCATTCACCATCGGTTGTAGTTTTGCCGTTTGCTATTATGGATTAACCTCTTTTCTGTTTTGTATACTTCCTTTAAGCTTAGAAGATGACTGCGGGTGGTTGGAGAGAGCTTCATGTTGCCCTGGTGCTCTCAGAGCTAAAGGGGAACAGGAAGCCGATTTGTTTGTG
>JAQQZZ010046324.1:0-10230 GCA_030265115.1 Mopalia vespertina | reverse complement strand
ATAAGATTGTGTGATAGACTTGGCTTAAAATCATAAGATTGTATGATAGAATTGGCTTAAAATTATAAGATTATATGATAGAATTGGCTTAAAAGCATAAGATTGTGTGATAGAATTGGCTTAAAATCATGAGATTGTGTGATAGAATTGGCTTAAAATCATAAGATTGTGTGATAGAATTGGCTTAAAATCACAAGATTTCACAGAAAATATCACAGGCTGTTCATTCACACCAGCACATCTGTTGTTCAAAATTAAGCAGTCTTTATTAAGAAAGCTTCTGATGTGAGACAAAATTACACAAAATAATCACAATTATTATCAAACTAATGTTGTTGTAAATGTCTTCTCCATTTTGCCCGAACAGTTGTACCTCCCATACCCTATCTGTCGTAAATAAAGATGATTTGATATAATGTATTATGACCATGGTTAATACACTTTTGGAATAAATAAATAAATATAATATGTATATATTTATTTTATTATTGTATGAGTCGTCTTATTTAATTGGGCGGGTGGTTGGAGGGAGCTTCATGTTGCCCTGGTGCTCTCGGAGCTAAAGGGGAACAGGAATCCGATCTGTTTGTGGTGTCTGTATTGTGTCCTTTTATTGTCCTGTCTTTGTCCCGTCTTGGATTGTTTGTTGCCAGTGGTGTCGAGAGTGGTTTCCATCACCCATTGGGCTGGCCTGTCATCATATAAGTGAAATCCCCTTGGGTACGACGTTAAACCTCAATCAAACAAACAAATCTTATTTAATTGTCTTGTGTATTTAACTGACCATTTATAACAAAGGGAACAGAGACTTGTGTACGTACAATGTTTTGGTGCATACATTTGATAATGACAAAATTCTAAATGCAAGAGTGGATGTTCACACATCTCTATTTTAATTTAACTCCCAGAGCCCTGTAATTGTTTATTTTTATTCTTTGTGTAAAATAATAATCAATCTATAAAGTTTTAATTATGTACATGCAAAATTTGATGTCTCGCCTAAATTCTGAATGCAAGAGAAGTGAATCACATTCTATATTTCAGAGTTCTGTGCCTAATTGTTTAATTTTATTTGGTATATCAGTGAGTCACACGATGTGGGACCCGCAATCGCGGGGGTGATTTTTACGAGGTTTACTCTCGGTTTTCCACCATAAATAGACAAGGGGACAGAGTGAAGTGGACAATCCGTCGTCATATAAGTGAAATACCCATGAGTACGACGTTAAACATCACTCAAACAAACAAACAATTAATTTTATTTGTCATGTTAAACAATAATCAATCAATAATTTTTTAATTCTTTACATGTAAATGCAGATCCCCGGTGAAGCTGATGCCTTGGAGTTGTTGAAGCTACTACCTGATAGAGTGGGTCATGGGACATTCATACACCCAGAGCTGGGCGGTACTGAGGAGATGCTGGGTATTATGACAGATAATAAAATACCCTTAGGTAAGATTAACCTGATTAACACAAGATCATAATTATCTCTTAGGTTTTTCTTGTTAACAGGTGGCATTGGCTGAACCAGACATGTTCTGTGGTGTGTGTCAGGTGGATGGAGGGAGTTTCTTGTGCTGTGCCTTGATGCTATCAGAGATAAAGGGCAGCATGTGCTGATCTTCTGTTGCGTCTGTGTTCTGAGTCACGATTGTCATATATTGTCGTTGTTTGTTGCCAGTAATGTCAAGGGTAGTTTTCTTCAGCCTTTGGGATGGCATCTTGTACGATGAGGACCCATGGCCATGGCTTATTAGTGTCTGCCTTCTATTTAATCCTACTTGATGTACTGTCCACAGGTTCAAATTAAGCGAACAAACTTGTACGATCACCAGGGGTTTTGCTGGAAATCAAAAGTATGGTGTCCAAAATTACCATTTTGCTTCACTTTTTAAGTAACTGGGTGCCCAATTTTTTCGTTTCCCTATCTCCTGCATGTTAAAGTTTCTTAAAACAGGGTGTCCAATTGAGGCTATTCAGTTCAATTCAGGGTGTCCAAAGGATGGGTGGACACCCCAATGCCTAAGCCCTTGGATATCACTTTAGTATGGCATTCAACGCAAATGAAACAGTCAGTCAATTGGAATAACCACTGGAACATCATGAATACTAATGGAACTATACAGAGTTCTCTGTGCTATTGGCAGAGGGTGGGTGGTTGGGAGGAGTTTCCTGTGCTTGGAGATAAAAAGGCAGCACAAAGTTGACCTGTTTGAGATTTCTTTGTATTGAGTCTAGTGATTGTCCTGTGTTGTCATTGTATCACTGCCTGTGAAATCACGAGTGGTTTCTTTTACCCACTGGATTGGCACGCCATCACATAAGTGGAATAACATTAGGTATGGTGAATTGCACCAATCAGATAAAAGTTTTAAAGAAACTAACAATTAACATTTTAGTTTGATTTTTTATCTTATTTGCACTTGACAACAATATCAGTATGGACATTATCCCACAAACCCATTTGTCAAATGTGTGCATCCAGTCAAAGAGTAGCTGATACGAAACCCGATTGAAAAATCTAGTGTCAACTGCAGCCGGTTCGGAGGGAACTTCCTGGTGTCCTGGTGCTCTCTGAGCTAAGGGGCAACATGATACTGATTTGTTTGTGATGTCTTTGTATTATATCCTGTGTCATTGTCCTACAATTGTTCCGTGTTGTCTAGGTTTGTTGCCAGTGGTGTAGTGGGTGATTTCCTTCACCCATTGGGCTGACACAATCATAGGGGTGAAATAACCTTAAGTACAGAGTTAAACCCCGCTCAAACAAACTAGTGTCAATCCTACTCCATTGACAGTTTTATGGACAAATTGACATTGCTATGATTGGATTAGACATATTTTTTAAATTTTTTTTTCAAATTGACGGATGAAGGGTTAGATAATTTATTCTGTCAAAATATTGATATTTTGATTGACAGCCTGTGATAAAATACTTTCTTGTAAGGCTACTGTCAATGCTAGTCCAGTGACAGTTTTATGGACAAATTGAGATAGTTTGATAGGATTAGAAGTTTATTTGTCATTAAATGGACAGTTCTAGATTAAACCTAGTATGCCTTGACAATAGTGATATTTTGATTGACAGCTTGTGATAAATTCGTTTCTTGTTATGATCAAGCTCTAAGTTACTTATGTTGTTAAGTAGAAAAGATGTGCATGTAAAAATAGTAGTTTTGCCAGGTTTGTGTCTGACAGATTTGTATTGTCTAAACCAATAATGTTATTCATTCTTCAACGTATTGTTTGTGATTCGATTATTATGGTTGAATTTAACTTTCTTTCAATCGTGGCCAATCTGAATAAGTTCAATGTCTGTAATATAGAAGTCAAACTTTTTAAATATGAAGAGCATGTCCCACTTTGGGCATGGATAATCAGCTAAGCATTTCTTTCTTGACCAGTACCTGAAAAACCCCCGAATGTGGCGTCAAATACTAAACAATCGATCTTTTTCAACCATCAATTATAGAACTGTGCCTGTCTTCAAATGTCAAAGGTCAGACTGTGAAAGGATATGATCAACATCATTTCCAGCACTGGTTCCAGCATGGACAACCTCTTACGTTAGCTGTGAGTAAAAAGTCAGTTCAAGAGTAGGGAATTAGATAAAAGGGAAAAATAAAAAGAATCCTCTACAAGTAGAATAACATTAGTTTTCTGAAGTCTAAAATACTTTCTATTTTGTAGTTTTGTTTATAATACTAGTAATAGTGTGGCTATTTCCGTTTGTAACACTAACCCTGTGATCATTTAAGTGGCCCTCTGTCAGCTATTAACGGGAATTTACTTAGCACTGGAGGTTCATTATTTTCCCCACAGATTTGCTAGAGAACATCAACATCAAGTTTATGAACGAGTCACAGATGTGGCTCTGACAATTGCGGGGATGGTATTACAAGGTTTCCTCTCGGTTTTCCATCGTATTAAAGCAAGGAACATTGTGAAGTGGACAATCTGTCACCATATAAGTGAAATACCCATGAGTATGATGTTAAACCCCAATTGAACAAACAAACAGAAATCACCATCACAGAAATGCCAATCATTCATTCCAGTTAGCTTAAATGATATAACCTAAAGGCTATGAGCAAATGTATCATTGCGGGCGTTGAAAATGAAAGTAGAATAAACTATCAATAAGTCCACATATTAGCAGGCCTGTGCTGTTGGGAAGAATGGACAGAAAGGGGTTTCCCCATGGTTATGCAAACTTGATTTAGGAGGATCGATTTATAGGTTTCCCAAATTGTTTGCAGTCTTCCTCTAAATTTGCATTTTGCCACTGATTTTGACAAATTTTGCCATCCCATTATCAGTGAAGATTGTATTTTAAAGCAATTTGGCTATATTTTTCACAAAGGCACATTATGTATTTAAAAAATCAGTAAACCAGGGGGAAATGCAAATGTTAGGTTCTCTCGCAAAATTTTAGAGGACCCATTTTAAGGTTCTGCCACAAAAGATTACAGCACAGGCCTGTATTAGTGAATGATGAAATTTCTGTCTACTAATAATATTAATTTCTACCCACAGACGGATGACAAGGGTGTATTTTCTACCACGCTATCGGATGAATATTGTATAGCTGCAAGCACATACAATTTGACAGCAGAACAACTTTGGGTTATCTCCCTTAACTCAGTAGACTACAGTTTTGCCGATGATGATGTGAAACAAGCCTTAAAGGACAAGTGGTTTTCATCTGAAGAAAAGACAAACCTATTTGCAATACTACAGGAGTAATAATGCAGAAGAGCTTGTATTATAGTGAAATACCAATATGCTGAGCCCAGAAGCATAAAATGTGAGTGTTCCGGAGCCGGAATATGGCATAAATTGTGATTGTAGCCATCCAGGTATACACCATAAAATATATTTATGAGTGATATAGCAAAAGAAGTGGGTCTAATGACCCCCTACATATACCACAAATATGAGGATCACTGGTGAACATACCTTATCATATCAGACCCCTTAATATACATTCTACATGTAGCCCCTGGACCTACTTTAAATATGTGTACAGTATACGAACCCATGATTATACTATGAAGTATGAGTGTACCAGCCCTCTAATATTCTAAAAATCTGAGTATACTAGCCCCTGAATATACTACAAAATCTGAGTATACTAGCCCCTGAATATACTACAAAATCTGAGTATACTAACCCCTGAATATACTACAAAATCAGAGTAAACTAACCCATGAATATACTACAAAATCTGAGTATACTAACCCCTAAATATACTACAAAATCTGAGTATACTAGTCCCTGAAAATGCTATAAAATCTGAGTATACTAGCCTCTGAATATAACACAAATATGAGTATTCTAGCCCCTGAATATGCTAAAAAATATGAGTATACCAGCCCCTGAATATGCTATAAAATATGAGTATACTCGCCCATGAATATGCTAAAAAATATGAGTATACCAGCCCTAAGATATACCCCAAAATATCAGTATACTAGCCCCTGAATCTATTATAAAATATGAGTATACTTGCCCCAGAATATACTATAAAATATTAATATACCAACCTTCAAATATATAATAAAATATGAGTAAACTCGCCAGTGAATATACCATAAAATAGGAGTATATCAGTCTTAAGATATACCAAAAATATGAGTATACTAGCCCCTGAATATACTATAAAATATGAATGTACTTACCCCTGAATCGACGATGAAGTTTGAGGACACCAATCGAGGGATATACCAGAAATCTATTCTGATTAACCCATGGATATCCTAGAAATATGAAGTTTTTAATTTCCAGCGATATTTCTTGGATAACATAAAATATTATTATATGAAAAAAAAGAATCAAATACATGACGATTAAGTCCAATATATATTCCTGTTTTCCTTGTTTTTTATTTGTATAATATAGTTGTTATTTGAACATTGCTACGTTTTTTGTGAATGTGCAAAAACTTACACCAATGATGTGGCCGTTGTTTGAGTTAATTTTGGGGCAATGTATATTCTACTGGTTGCGAACCATTTAATTTTAAAGTCACTTATTTGGCGTCTATATTAGACTGTTAGACGAAGGTAAAGACTGGGCAAATTATAAAAAAAACTCACAACATTTTTGAATTAAGGTATGAAGAATACAGTAATAAAATTTGTTAAGACTTTGCGGTTTGATTGAGCTTTACGTCGTACTAAAGGTTATTTCACTCCCATGCTGTGTGTCAACCGAGCAGGTAAAGGAAATCTCTCTCAACCTCCCTGGTCCGTCCCAAAGACAAACCGGGTAATCTCACGTCATACTAAAGGTTATTTTACTCCCATGCGGTGTGTCAACCGAGCAGGTTAAGAAAATTTCTTTCAACCTCCCTGGTCCGTCCCAAAGACAAACCGGGTAATCTGAAGACGCAAAACAAAGAAGCATTAACAGATACAATGCCGTCATGTAAGTGAAATAACTTAAAGTATAGCGTAAATCCACAATTAAACATAAGAAACAAACAAAATAACCTTTCTCTTTGATGCAATTTCTTGTCCGAGGATACACTAATGGGGGTAAGGCCAGCCTCCTTCCAATATAGAGTTCGCACCGCACGATTACAATTTGTACTATCAGTTTCGCTGCCTGCATTACAGGGCTAAGTACAAACTTGTTCACAAATGGCATAAAATGACATCTCTGTAACCAGAAAAGCGATGTTTTTGTATAGATTTACTGAGAGCTCACTTATTAATCAGATTGGATACAAAGACTTAGTGACGAAGATTTTTGTTAAGTCTGTCGGCGTGTATTCCATTCGTTACAGGATAGCAAGGCTGTCCGAAATCAACCCGTGAAATCAGTAGCGCGGCAATCGATTAGACAAATATATTGACCGCCACTATCTCGGACACACAGCGAAGTAACATGATGGTACTTCCCTCACCGAGGGCCCGCCGAATAAAGCTATGGTCCCATGCGTAAATACAGATAACACATCGTAACAATATACCACACTGGAATTGAAAGATAGAAAATGATTATACCAGCTAAAGGGTAATACAGACTGCCGGACAGTACAGTTAGCCATTAAGCCTGGCTTGAAGGGATTTATTAAGTCTAACTGATGGAGATTCAGAGAAGTGCAGCCTCAAAGCAGAGATGAAAGGATTGACGGATGTATCGAGGGTTGTCTGTAGGGGCAAGACCGGATAAATATCTTTGTAAGGACTAAAACGTGAACCTCCCATGAGCCTCGGGCCTTCGTACCTGTGTTAATACTGACGTATGCTGTAGTTTTAGTCCTGTCCCTTTACTGTTACTGTTAATATAAATGCTAATAGAAATCACTTGATTCAAGCCAGACTTACTTTGTCCATTGCCTCCACGAAACGAATTATTTGTTGCCACAACAGTTTTGAGGGAACTGAAACCTAGCCTTATTTAACCCTTTTCATATCATATTGTTACATTATGTATACTTGTATATCACTATGTATGAAATCTACAACGTACATCAATACTTCATCACATTTTACCCAAGTTGGTTTATGGGACTAACTTAGGGAAAGATTATTTTATAAAGATATTCATTTTAATTATCAGATCTGCAGTATTTCTGATTTATAAAGTGCTTTTCTGAAAAGTTATACAATGATAAAATATTTGCTAAATTACGATTTTCATAAGTAAAAAAAGGCTAGGAATTTTGGCATTCTGAGGAAGATTTTGGTCTTGCAATTAAGTTGAGGAGATGAAAACCATTGACCGCATGTCGTAGACTACATTTAAATTGTACAATTAAGTTATGGCTGGACCCCTTGTGCTAAAAATGGACACAATTCGGTCCCAATCCTACTAGTGCTAAATTAAGGTCTAAATTTTAAAAATGTTTTCCGAAAGATGTTTTTTTTTTGTTTTTTATTTGTTTTTTTTATTTTACGATTTCCTCGGAAAGACCGGTGAAAAATCCGCTGAGATCGTTCAGAACAAAATTTCGAAAAGAACGAAGCACCCTTTTTAGTACAAGGGCTATTATACTATTTTATTTGCGAAACGAAACACCAAAAACTGCAATATATTTTTCCCGTCGACATTAATTCCATTTACAATAGGCTTAAGCAAGATTACATATTTGTAATCCTGAGTATCCAAACTTTCCAAACATATATACGTTAAAAATATTCCGACTTCTATTTTGCGTGATAAAGGCCTTTTAGAACAATTGTTTCTCCTGAATCAACCAAGAGTTCAAGACCTTAACGAAAGAAACTAAACCCGGAATGCATGAATACTTCGGTAACTGAAGCTGACTCCGAATGTTCTCAAAGTTATATATAGTTGACATTTTGTTATGCGTCGTTACGGAACCCCATGCATGAGTTAGGGGTTATGTCTCAAGAATTTGCAGATGACCACATTAATGGTACAGAGCTATTTTTAGTGGTTGTTAACATTTAGTGTTATCGATAGGATTTGAAATGGACAATCCGTAGTCAAATATCGGAAATACATCACACCCTGGCGCACAACACTAGTCAAATAAACCCCTTTTGGGGCCGAATATCAGCCTGAATTTTATTTAAAAAAACATTAACCTGACTACATTTCCAGGTTAATTATTACGCTTTGTTTCTTATAAAAAAAAACCCACAAACTTATATACTTGTATACTTTTTTGTATAAAAGTCCATTTTATTTTCCCTCGTTCTCTTTACGGCTAATTTCTATTTCTCTGAATAACCCGAAATGCAGGTTGATTTATTCTTAACCCATATACCAAATATTTTGTTTGATACACATTTTATACCACGTAAATGGTCATTACCTTATCTCTAGATGTTTAAAGGTTACTCATTACAACTGGAGATATTAATATGTAGGAACTTGTCTCTGGGAGTTTATCCAGAACACGAGATGAGTCATCGTTTTGTATTAATCGACAGTGTGAATACTTTTAAGAAGTGTTAATTTATTCGTGTGTTAATTCGAATCCGCTTACCCACAAAGCAATGCTTAGTATTTGGTTTATTTTTGTTTATTAACTTATGAAATGTAAATAACTTATATGATACTTCTTCTTAACGATTTCGTGAAGGCTTTAAAGATTAACTACAGGGTTATGGTACATGCATCTTAGAGTGTGTTTTTTGCTCACGTCGCGGTCAATTTACTGTGGGTTGCTGTAAACTTGTTCGTGTTGTATTCCAGTATACACATGTGCTTTTTCCATTTGTGATCTTCGATTATAGCTATAGCTCATAATCTTAAAATAATCTCGTAAGCTAAAAAAAAAATCCTGCGATTGTCCGAATTTGATTTAATTTAGACTATGTAGCGCAATGCGCGAAACACTAGCATACCACAGAGCTAATGAATCGGAGTACCTAGAAACAAGTAATTAAAAAGCTAGACGTAACGTACTTCAATAGCACATTAGAACATCAAAATATCAACTATCAATTTACGTATAACCATATCTTAGGCTGGTCTGAGAGGAATTAACATTCAAATATATTACTAAAATATTCATTTAAACAGTAAAGATTTGGAAGCATTGCGATTCCTTTCAAATCTGAGGCCGTTCTATAAGTGTTTTAAGGCTCCTAAACAATTTATAGCAGGTGTTCGTAGTTCGTTAGGAAGTTCATTCCAGGACATTAGCACTGAACTCCGTTAAAGAGTATTGACGATCGTTAACGGCTTTACTCCGATATCTGTTTGAATTTCTGATGTTATAAGAGTCACAGCTTATATTGAACATATACCACTGGGATACTTCGGATTGATTTTCTATACACACTTATTTACTTCAACTGCGACATTTGCCCATATAGGAGACAAGAATCACACGTGGCAAATGAGTAGGTTTACTGGAATACAGTTTTTTTTAAATATTTGTTGAGTATCCTTCAATTTATATTTAGTTAAATCGTTCTGTTTCCACTCATTAAAGACCTTAAACGCAAATGATGGAACCATAATGGCAAAAATTGTTCTTTAGAAAAGATGGAACTATTGCGACAAAAACGATTCTTTGATATAATAAAAAAAAAAGGCAGAGATACTTGGAACAGTTGCTATGATGGTTCCATACAGAACCATAAAGGGTTCCACCAGAGCCATGACTGAAGAACCTTAAAGAGTTCCATTAGATCCATATTTTTAGCCCAGTCATTCTGACTGTGGGCTATTCTCATCACTCTCCGTGGTCCGTCCGTCCGTCTGTCCGTCCGTCCGTCTGTCCCATAACAATTCTTGTT
>JAQQZZ010046313.1:0-10230 GCA_030265115.1 Mopalia vespertina | reverse complement strand
ATTCTAGGCTGTGCTGTAACACAAAAATACACACAGAAATTAATATTCTAGGCTGTGCTGTAACACAAAAATACACACAGAAATTAATATTCTAGGCTGTGCTGTAACACAAAAATACACACAGAAATTAATATTCTAGGCTGTGCTGTAACACAAAAATACACACAGAAATTAATATTCTAGGCTGTGCTGTAACACAAAAATACACACAGAAATTAATATTCTAGGCTGTGCTGTAACACAAAAATACACAAAATGGTAAGAAAATACTTATAAAAATGCTGTTTTTTTACACATAAATTTCATCGCAGGTAGGCAGGCTGCATACGGTGTTCACCCATCATATTATATATTATATATAAATGTGTATACGGTTTTGCTCTGTAACACCTAACTCCTGTTACTTTGGGCTGTCAGATGCTGGTTTAGTTTGATTTGTATCCCTATAAGGAAGATGGAATCACAATTTATAACAGGAACAGCAATTTTTTATTTTTTTTAAATTTACAGGGAAAAGATTTGTAAATATTACTCCAAGTTACAACATCGACACAATAACTACATGAAAAGTCATTTCCTCTTGGAACATGATGACTGGTGCTCAAACTTTTGTAACTAATAATGTGTATAACATTACTTTCTTTCTCATTTCAGCTGATTTTATCCCTACTTATGCAGACATCAAATGATATATTTTACCTAATAGAAATGGAAGGGTTTGGTTTTGCCTCAGTTCTCACTATTGTATTAGCTGGTCAGGCCTGGCTCAGGTTTAAAGAACCAAATCTAAAAAGACCTATAAAGGTAAGGCAGTTTCCTCCCATACTGTGATACACATAAGTCTCGACCAATACAAATAATTCAAGTTACAGTATAATTAATACTTCAATACAAACACATACAAAATATAACTATTGTAGGAGTAATCAAAGTTACTAGTCTTAAAGCTTAATAAAAGAGCATCTGCAGGTTTAAAAAAAAAAGAAGCTGAATGTGGTGAAAGATACTAATCAATCAACAGAATAACTAGATTAAGGGAACTACTTGATAATCTGTGAATAGTAGAATTAAATGGAACTTTCTTTGGTTCAAAAGTCTTTGCCTCGGCAAATAGTCTGCATATCTGCACACAATTTTCAGATATAAGGTTTGATGGTACAAGTCTTCACTACTTCAACAAATACCTCCGAGTTACTAGCTTTCGATCAATTGTCTGAACAACTTTGTTTTCTCCTAATGATTTAACATATTGTTTTGATGAAGTTATATCTTAACTTATTCTCTTTCTGTTGACAGTTACCAATAGTGTTACCAATATTCCTGAGTTTGGTCAGCCTGTTTATTGTTGTGCTGACCATCTATCAGAAACCTCAAGAGAGTTTACTGGCTATTGGACTGGTACTAATAGGGGTTTTGGTTTACATATTGGGCTATCGGTGGAAGAATAAACCAAAAACTATTCAAAAACGTATAGGTCAGTATTCACTTTAATCAACATCTGGGTTCATATGACCTTTATTTCTGGTTAAAATGTGCATCTTAGTTTCCTATTGGCCTGGAGCTCTCGGAGGCAATCTAATTAAAATCGAATCTCAAAAACACTCCCCATGTTTTGTTTGTCGCTTTATTGAGATCTAATGCAATCACCTCACTCATACTGTTCAAATAGGTCAAGCTTACTGGGGTTCACAAAAGGTCATAGTTTCAAGTATTCAATAAAAACATGGGGCTATAGTAAACACCACATTTAGCCAAAACAAGCCGAAGTCGTGACATGTAGTAAACAGGGGAAAATGCAACTCCACTCCAAGTTTATTCTTTGAATGATGATTGTGCGCATATCCGTTCGTCATGTTAAAAAATGTGGTTGGTAAACTTCGGTTCGTCAGCAGAAGTCTTCAGCTTTTGCAAACCAGATTTGAGAAGTGGCTCTGTGATTGGTCAATTTAAGAAACAAATCGACATGGTAAGTAGGGTGATTGTGTTTGATCGCAATATAGCAACAAACAAAACATGGGGAAGGTTTTGTCATCTGATTTTAATTAGATTGCTCTCAGAGCTAAAGGGCAACATGAATACGATCTGTTTTTCATGTTATTGTCCAGTGATTGTCCTGTCTTGGTACACTGGAACTAGGTAATGACGTTGTTTACAGCTGCAAGCCAACGAAGTTACTAACAAGTTTATTTATTCTTAAATTAACAATCTATTCATTTTTAATTGACCAACATTTACACAATTTTAAATTGCTGGATTTTCCTGCAAGTGTGGCAAAGAATAGATCTCTGCCACATGATTCCCTGAGACAAAGGTAATGCACAGGCTTATTCCAATGATGCAGTCTGCATTATACAGCCTGATGCTACCATATGGTTTCAAAATGTTTATATTGTTGTGCTAGTGAGAACATTGTCGTCATTTATTAAGTGATATACTCTTAAGCATGGCAAACCAGATGTTAACTATTTCTGTAGTGGGTTGTTTGGGAGAGGCTCCTCCGTCATGAAGCTTTTTAGGCTATCAGTCCGCATGAAGCTCACCTGTTGAGCCATCTTGCTCTCTCTGGCATTTTGGCTCGGTTTTATTGGACTGGCATATCATATCAGCGAAACCCGTAAACAAACACTATTTTCTTGATTTTACTTAATTTCCTTGTGTTTGTCTTATTTTCAGACTGGATGACGGTCTTTATACAGAAGTTATTGCTAGTGGTGCCTCAAGATAACCCAGAAGAAGTTAACTGGGATTAAATTCTTTTTACTTGAGCAATGTAACAATGGAAGGCTTAATGGTTCTAGGGTTACAATAATGTACAGTCAAAATTTTAAAATCATATTTTTAAAAGTTTGATTTGATAATTTAAACAACATTGTATTAATAACTTTTTGTTGTAATGGGGAAGAACAAAAGAACAACGTTCTAGTCCAATCACACACCCTATCTAGCTGACACTGTTACATTTTGTGTAGGATCCTCACTGAAGATAATCTTATAAAGTGCAGTTACTTCAGTTGGATATAACTTTATTCCCACTTTTCCCAAAGTTTTTGTTTGCTCTCATGAATTTTAAGTAATTTTGATGATTTTGATTTTTCTATCTGCTAGAAATCTGAATAAATCATGGCATAATGAGTCTACTACATTTTACTTTCGGTAGTCAAAGTACCAACATTTAACTTTCTGTTGTAAAAGTACCAACATTTAAACGGCGTCCAGTGGAATCCTACAAAAGATATAATAGCAGTATTGTAAACATTTTGGTAGGTTGTGTATCATGTATATGCATTTCCTTTTTTTGTTTTCTTCCATCTTAAGAATTGACAGTTTCTGTTGCCTGTTGAACTTCATGTAGAGGGCAACAGTTGCCTGATTGGTTCGAGATGTGTGTTTTGTATAACAATAATTGAGGAACCGTATAACAGTATACCATGACCATGCTGATATATCCTACTAGTGAACCAAGCTTAGAGCACGTCTCTGGAAGATGTGGACAGAAGTATTATAACTGATCTACTTAACTATTTTATTAGGCAATTTACAATTTTACAAGAAACTTAATTTCTGCTTCTTTGTTAAAAACTTAATAAATAAATATTATTTTCGAGGATGTGAATAACTGGTAATTGAAATTGTACTGGTCTGCAGGTTCAAGACCAGTAAAAAATTTAGGTGCCAGTCATTCTCACCTGTTAGTGGTCTAACAGAGCAGTAATTGTTTACACTTGTTTACTGCTTATAATAATGTATGCATTGTCGGCCAGTAAAATGTTTTGCAGCCAAGTAACTGTCATGAACTACTATTCCGTCTGACTAGTAGAGAATTTAGTGAAATACAATCCCTGAAGAAGGATACAGTTAAATGTGAAATGTGATCGGGTGGAAGTAATATTGGACCGAGAGAATGAGCAGCTGGGTTATAAGGTCAGATTAATTCTCCCTTGACTGATGACTTTAAGTTGGAAACACAAACAGTATGAACTATTAAACAGGTCTACCTGTTAATAAATGGCTAAATATATACAAATAGGCTATAGGGCATAGGTTAAGTAATTTGATTTGATGATTTTATTTTTAGCTCCCTTCTACAGCAAAAAGTTTTTCCTGAAACTGGCCCATTTTAAGAAGCAGTTTGTTTAATACTATGTTATATATTTGTACATTTTATTGAAATTGTTTCATGACAAGTAATTTTATGTCTGAATCAGTGGATGTTCGCAGAAGGTTTTTGTTGCTCTGGTGCTCTTGTAGCTAAGGGGCAACATGAACTGAATTTCATAGTGGTGTAATATTGCCTCAATTAATGCATCCTACGATTATTTGCTGTGGAAATTTCATGACATTGATGTATGATACAATTTATCCATTTTTGGACTTCTTTTCTGTGACATCATACTGCATTGCTTGAGTTTTTGTTAACTATTACCTTTTTGTATTTCATTGGTTGATTTTTTTTTTCTTTAACTCCTTACTTTTTGATGTTTGATTTGTTCTTTTTGTGTGTGTGTTGCTGTGACTACTTATATTTCATTGATTGTATTCTTATCTCTTTTATGTTCTATATGCAAGTCTTCCATTTCTTTTGTTGAATGGCATTTCTTTTCCCTGTGACTTCTCATAATTTTATAGTTTAAATTGATATTGTGTTCGCGACACAGACTTAATGTGTAAAGTATTCGTACAGTTTCATTTTATTCCAAAGACTTCTCTGATAATTGTTCAGTTCTCTGAATTAAACACACAAGTACATTGTAACAGTTATTAATTTTAAGAATTTTTAAAATGGATGAATTTATTTTGTATAGAATTATATTTAATAATATTCAAAATGGCTTTAATCAGCTGATGAGTTTAACTATTTATAAGAAAGTGAAAATAATAATACTCTCTGGTGTTAATATGAGTGTTACGATATCCTGGTGTTCAATAGTTCTTAATGTAAATAACTTCCCTGTGTGGTTAATGGGTTGAGAGGTTCTCCACTGTTACAATGTGACCTCTCTTAGCTTGATATTTACAATGTACATGTATATACATTAGCAGGACATGGTCAGTAAACATTGAGATTGTCCCTGAATTGAACATTCTATTTAATCGCCTGTAGGAAAATTAGTGCAAATTCGACAAAATATTACCAAAAATTTCCCGAGTCCGACTGGTTTATGATTTGTGTTGAATACAGCTGCCATGGTTTCTCTTAAGCTAAACTAAGCTGCATTGTTAGTTTACCACTTTATTATTTTTACCTGCGGATGGTTGGGTGGCAAATCATGTTGCCCTGGTGCTCTGAGGCAATATGAACTACGATGCAGAATCCTTGTTTTGTGTCTTCTGATTGTGCTGTCCTGTTCTCATCTATCGAGCTGGCAAGCCATCATGAGTGAAATCAAGAATGATGGTCAAAGTGATTATTCCCCAATGTCACTGTCGTGTGCTTGTCAGTGCTGCCTTCATGCATGGTAATGGTTGTAAAAGATTTAATCCTGTCTGCCTCTTAAGTTGTGGTTATGTGTTTGTGTATAGTCACCAGAACTCACTTGTAATCACCAGTTTACATGGTAAATATCTACGTTCACCATTTAAGTGAAATTACCTACGTTCACCATTTAAGTGAAATTACCTACGTTCACCATTTAAGTGAAATTATCTACGTTCACCATTTAAGTGAAATTATCTTAAGTAGCCAGTTAGGTGAAATTTTCTCTTCATGTACTCGAGATATTATTGACTCCAGTGCTTTAAATAGGCATCAACAATAACAATTTGGTATAATATAACTAACTCACTATACTGCTCTAAATACCCAAGACTTTAAATTTAAATAATTCTACAATTATTCAATGAGAATTTCATTCCTTAGTTATTGAAAATTTACATGTTAATACAGACCATCCGGTATATGAGGGAGTCACAAGATGTGGCTCCTGCAATCACAAGTATTCTCAAAACTAAATGGTCTTTCAAAATGCATACATTCTTTATTCAATGGGTAACTGCGTTAGAGGGTTTCTTTAAAGATATGTGCAGGTAATACCCTGTTATGATTTTGGTAAAAGCCTGTTGCATGACAAGTTTTCTTTATTTTGAGACTCTATTTTGGTTTTGATTTTATGAATTGAATGTTCACATTTAATGTTATTTAAACAGCCCAAGGTACCCTGTTTTGGAGTATATTTACGTGGTTTACTGTCTGCTCTTGAGAAATATTAAATTGTTCAACAAACAGATTATATTTATAACACTTTATACTGTGAGGTATGTTTATTGATGGAAAGGCATACATTAATTGGTCAATAACCATTAGCATGGCGGCTATCGCCAATTAAACAATGTATGCAAACCACTATATTTAAAGAGGCACACATTTGAAATGTGCTAAAGAGTTTGGCCAAGATGCTTATGCTCGAAACAGAACATATTTACAAATGGTAAGGGGGATAACTCATTGTGTATGTTATTTGTAAACCAGAAATGCTTTATACATATCTTTACTCAGAGATGCTCAGGCAATTATATTGTAATTTTTAATACTCAATTGAATTGGAGGAGTGTTAACTGAAACCCGTTTGAATAGCAATGGTTTGTGATTATTATGCTCACATGATAGAATAGACGCACTGAGTGACCTATAGATTGCTATGTAATCTAAGACTCATTGTGTAAGAATGTTTTTACTTAAATATAGATTGTGATTTCACTACATTTCTAGTTATACAGGGTCTCTGAAAAAAGTGCAATTTTATAATCAGTTCTGTGGTTATTATTGTATTTCTAGAAGGTGGTTGATGGGCCAAGAGCAACACAGCAAATGTATTGTCGTGGTAATTTGTAGGGCAATTTTATTGGGCACACTTTCCTGGTTGTCTGATGTTTTGCACCATGTTCTGGTCATTGTTACATGTAATTTATTACCAGTGGCATTGAATGGGATTTCTTCAACCCATTGGGTTGTCTCACCAACAAAAGAGTGAAAATAAACCAAACGAACAAGTATTAAAAGCCTTAAATTACAGAATTATTTTGTTGGTTATGTATTTTATATTCAGTAAGCATTTTGATTTATGAATGATCTCTGATTGTTTCACTTTTGTGACACACTGTGACTACACTCCAAATAAATCTGGGATGTTTGTTGAAAGAAGCAGATTAAGTAACTTACAATATCCTATTTTTTAATTCTAGAAAAATATATGTTTTGTCAATCATAAGGAATGTGTTCAATCTGTCCATGACTAAGAATTTTGAACATTGTATATGTGCTCTTTTTTGTGTGTAAAAAAAATTGTATATAGTGTGCTTCCATTCATTTACACTGCAGATTGATTCTATTTGATGTGTTAGAATGTTTTGAACAAATGTCTGTTTATGCCTTTCTTGTTTTTAGTGCCAATGAATATATTTTTGGGTGTTTATCATGTTCAATAAATCATATCAATTGTATCGCTTAATTTTTTGTCCCCCAACTTCTTTAGTAGGGGCAGCTGAGAAATGCTACTGTCTGTCCATCCATCACAATGTCATGAACACAATAAAATTTACAGGATATCTTGAGAACAAATTCATAAACTTGAAATGCATCTTTCTCTTGTTAAGACAAGTGATTGGACTCCCAATTCACCAAAACAAATTCATAGCTGAATGTATTGTGAGAAAACAAAATGGCCGTCATTGTGAGTTGGGATATGAATACGTTTTAAAACAATGGGTGGGATTGGATTTCAACAGATTTTGAAAAACAATAGGACTATATTACGTAATTTTACAATATTTTTGGGGTCAGAAGTAAGTGTGCCGGCTTACTGATCTGCCTTCAAAGTACTTCACATTGGACAATTTTCTGATGTCTATATTAACTTGAAAACAAATGCACAGAATAATTCCAAATTGGGCTGTACTTCAACAAATTTGTTTGGACAAAGAAAAATATTTTACCAAATTTTGTCTGCAAATATGGTCGTCATTTTTAGCACATAGTTTGCCTGACTGGAAAGGAAGAGATTAATAAAAATTATATGGAATTCCGTGCATATTAATTATGCAAATTAAGTGATACTGTTTTAGCAAAAGGAATGCATTTCATTTCATTGGCGGAACAGGCGAGCTCTTTGGCAGCCTTGCTGCCAGGTAATTTAATATTTATACAAATACAGTATATGTTGTGAAGATCATTACTTGTAAATAGGTTGATCAAACTTAAAATTAAACTTCATTTTTTCTTCATCCATTGCTTTCTGCCAAGTTAGCCAATCTAATATGAGGATAAATACATTGTACCACAACCTTTTCTCTAAAGAGACGAGAATCTGTTCTCCAAACTAATTTGGAAAAAGTGATTTAACAATCATTGTGAGTGTTGTTAACACAAACCTTTAAGTGGGGGACCTGCTGGCTACTCCGCTTGTTTCTTGTTTTTACTTTTGTCTGTAAGTGTGACTAATAGAGTGAGTGTGGTGATTGGGTTGTTTTGCACTGATGGTCCAGATCCAAATTCGCTGTGTATAACTTTTCTGGAAGACCATGTAAGTAGATTTGTAAGCAACTTTTCAAGGCCCCAGGCTAAAGGTACAATAATGTTCCAAGCATAATCCTAAAGTCTCACTGAATTGTTTTAATTTAAGAGTCAAATAGCCACCTACATGCATACAAACATAATTTACAGATCATGTTGATTCTTTTAGGTCCTGTAGTCCTTTGCATTTAGATAATTCCTAGATTTAGTTGTAGAATCAATAAAGTTTAAACTTGTTATAATGCTGTTTAAATTATTAACAATTTGTTATTACCTTGAGTTCATGTCTTGTCCTAGTAAAAATTGAATGCAACTATTTTGTTTTTATGTTCTGGAGTTGGGTTTGATTTGCTGTCACAATAAAATGTGGAAATATGTAATGATAGATTTGAGTTTAAGAATTTGTTTCTCTGCTGGTGTTTGTGAAGAGCTTCCTATTGTCCTTTGGAACAGGTTTTTTGCCAGTGACCTTGAACCCATCATAGGAGTAAATTAACCGTAAGTTTGGCTCCTTAAAGTCGGTCTTTATAGTCTCTAATTAGGAGCACAGTCCTCAGTTGTTTTTATACAACTTGTATCCTCTGAATACTCCAGGACTTTGATCCAAGGGTTATTTTATCAGTGATAAAATCAGTGTTGTGCATTTTCACCTTTATTGACAGAAGAGCTCCACAATGTGCAGCGGCTTTGTACAAGATTCTTTATAGTCACCAATTAAAAGTACAATCTTACTTTTTTGATCACACCCAGACTTGAGTATGCTCCAGCTTTTATACTCTCAGCCCCCTAAGCAAAGTCTGAACCAAGAATGATGGACAGGATTGCAGAGTTGTTTTTATGAATTTACTGGTTACTAATTCCAACATTTTATTATTTTCAAAGACTAACCCCACAACTGGGTCGACTGGTTTGTTGTACACAGGGTTTATGTGGAAAGTTTATTCGCTATCCACCATTTATACCAATAAATACAAATTTCACTGAGGAAGACCACATTCAAGTTGATTACATCCCTTCTTGTTATGGAGGTCTTAGAGCTAAGTGTCTAGTCCATACATTGAGCTGGCATGGCATCATGTAGGTGAAATAACTAAGTATGGCGTTTAACCCCAATCAAACAAAAATATCGTTTTGTTCATTTTATTGGTGTTTTTATGTGTACTTAAAGTAATCTCCCTGTCTTTTACGATGGTGTGCCAGCCCAGTGGATGAAATAAGCCACTGGAATCCAACAGATAGGCTTTCTGCTCCCACCCTAGCACAGATATCCCTCCAACCAACCACCGTCAAGGCTTTGATTAATTGGTGTTTATGTTGGAAATGTATTCCATAAATAATTGACAGCAGCACAACTATGATCTGTTTTGATAAGTTAAGACAGCATGGTTACTCTCTCTAAACAAACTGCCCTGATACTCTCCGAGGCTATGTACTAGATCTGAATCACACTACAAAGAACTCTCTCCAAGTATAGCACATATTCCAGTTCATTATAGAGATCCACTGAAGTACCTGGGCTAGATTTCCCAAAACAAATTCGGACTTACATGAAAGATTGTAGTTATTTCCGCTAAAATATCCACTGTCTAAGTCCAAAAGTAAGTAATGAAGTCGAAAACTGATTTGTGAAATCAATCCCTTATTAAAATATATATACTAATGGAAAAAAGTAACTGTGCATCACAGAAAATGGGACAAAACAAAAGATGTTTGAAAAGTTATAA
>JAQQZZ010046302.1:0-10230 GCA_030265115.1 Mopalia vespertina | reverse complement strand
ACTGTATGTGAAATCACATCACATAGCCTTGTATCTTCTATAACATATGAAACGCCAACAACACCCCTCCATTCAAAGAACTATGTTCCTATGTGTAAAGTTGCCATAATTATAGGAAAAAAAGGCCATCTCCGAATGTTCACTTGAACTTAGTGTTGAGTCCCACTTAATTGGTAACAGAACCATGGTAACAATTTGGCGTCGTGGACAGGATGGAGAAAGTTTCAAGTCACAGAGAAGATATTCTGGTAATAAGGCTAGAGTTGATGTATTGGTGTATTGGTATATTGAGGAACAGGGTATATATAGAAAAGAAAAGCGATACTATAAATTATTCTGGTCCAAGTAAAGATTAAGTTAGAAAACGTCACACCTTGTTCGTTGAGTTGGTTTAATTGAAAAAAGTAATTTTTTAGTAATAGTATGTGAAATTAAATAGTACTTTTTTTAAAGCAAATGCATAGATTCGCACAAATTTGTGAATAGTATTAATAATATTACTGAAATTGTCGGTTCTAGAAAACCCATAAAGAGTAGGAGTTCTTTATAAACAGAAACACTGTTTATGCTGAGCGTACATTGTGTTACATGTTGTTCAAGGTCACATAATCAGTATAAGTACAAGCTCTACAAAGTATAATCTATTTGGATTAACAAAAAGAGTTTGTATATTTAAGCATCCATATTTTTTTTGTGTGTATTTAACAAATTTTGGGACCAACAAGTTAAGTCATACTGTGTATTGTAAAAACTACAAATAGTTTGAAGGACATGGAAGGTTATGATGCAAATTGTGTATGCAATTTGTGAGGTTTAGGGCTGATAGGTTTGAATCGCCCTGCGGTCCTATGGTATGTGGACATGTCCTTTGAGATTAATTGTGGCTACCATATGGTTGGTTTTTTACCAGGTTTCCTCTCGGTTTCCCACAGTGTTAACTGAGTTAAAGAGAAATAATCCATCGTATAAGTGAAGTACTCTTGAGTAAGGTGTTGAACAACAAACCGTTTTTTTTATAATTGTTTTTATATTTTTTTTTCTCCATGAGATTTTTTAAAAAATGTTTCGACTTGGCACATGGCGACTTTGTTAAAAAAATAACACATCTAAAATAGTGTCCGATTGGCTTTGGTTTTTTTTCTTGCTAAATAAGCTCCTCGATTAAATTTTTGCAAAATTTTGTAAAATTTGCCATTATCAATCTTGACTGACGCAGATTACAGTATTGAAACCACAACGAAACCAAAATTGGTATGTGACCACATGTTTCTTTAAACATGTAAGGTTTAAAGAAAACAAAGTTGAACTCTTGGTGTTTGTGTATGTGGGATGTGAATGGTATATGCGGTGCACTGCATGTGTAATGCGCAGCGTAGTACTAGTATATGCCGATGCGGAGCGCTGTCCAACCATTGATGTTGCGAATGCGTTGTGTCGTCGTTCGATGCGTGACGCCGTTTAAATATACGCCCCGATTTTTTGTTGTTGTTGAATTAATTATATATCCTACAGTTTAAAATGGAGGAAATTTAAGCACAACTTATTGAAATGCAGAAACAACTTGATGCAGAGAAACAGGCATCACAAGATCCCAGTAAAAAGTTATCTGAACAGTCAGAACTTTTGGTACGAGGAGTGCGCCAAGAAAAAGTTGTATATGTTCCAAAGGACAGAAAGTTTAAAAACTTGTCGGGTAGGCCTACTAGTGATACAGATCTTAAAGTGGAACACTGGATCCAGGATATGCGTTCATATTTAAAAACTCGCTCGTTCCCCGCCAGCGAACAGGTGGATTTAGTCATCACGAGGGGCAAGCTAGAGAAGAAGTAAGGTATAGAGATCCTAGAGATCTTGAAGATCCTGAGAAGATCTTAGACATATTGCTAGAGTCCTTTGGAAATACACAACCCTTTTCAACCTTACAAAGTAATTTCGTTAAACGTCGACAGAAGCCGAATGAGGCTTTGCGTAGTTATTCTCATATTTAAATGGAGTTATTGGATACGGTTATCCGGGCGGATAAACGTTGCGTGTCTCAAAGAGACACTACTCTTAATGATCAGTTTAGTAGTAATGTCAGAGATTCTGCTTTTAGGAAACACCTGAAGAAGATTTAAAGAGAGTATCCGGATATATCGTTTCTGGAATTGCGCCAGGAGGCCATTAAATGGTATGAGGAGGAGGAAAGCACCAAAGTTATTACTAAACCTAGGCAACGGCCTACAGTTAATGAAGCAGTTGCTGAAGTGAAATCCGATGATGCCAAGTTCGACAAACTTTTGACCTTATTTGAAGATAATCAAAAGCCACAAAGCTCTTCAAGACACTGTTAAGAATCTGGAACAACGACAAACCTCCTACAGAGGTCGTTTTAATGGACGTGGTAATATAAATGGTAATCCTCGTCAGTGCTATAATTGTGGGAAAGTGGGTCATTTCGCCAGAAACTGCATGGAGATGCCACAAAAGGGTCCGAAAGGTGAAGCATCAGTCAACAGGGTTAAGTCTGAACCTAAGGAGCAAGGAAGGATGGAGGCACGGACAGTCGGTAATTGTCCTGTTATAAGCGTCAAAATAGGTGCAGTAAGTATCGCTTGTTTGATAGATACAGGATCCCAAGTATCAACACTTTCTGAATCTTGTTTTAACAAATATTTTGACTCAGCAGAAATCAAACAAACATGAGATTGGTTAACACTTCGAGCATCAAACGGTCTTGAATTGCCGTATGTTGGATATGTGAAGCTGGATGTGGTGATTAATGGTGAAGGAATACCGCGTCGCGGTATTTTGATAACTAAAGACTCGGATATGAACAAAGATGTTCCGGGTATTATTGGAATGAATGTGATCGAGGGTTGTTCCAGTGGATCATGGATTAAGGACAATAATGTAAAACAGGATGTTCTTGTGTTGCAAGGGTCGCAGGATGTAAACCGATGGTTATTCGAGCTAACTCCATGAGGGTTGTTGCGGTTACTGGAAAGAGAGATGTTGTTCTCGAATCGGTAGTAATTGAGTCTCTACGTTATAATTCACCCCACAGTTCTGGCAATATTATTCTAACCAACACAGTTACGAAGACTCCTGAAGTCGGTCCTTATGAGGTAAAGGTTGTAAATTACAGCCATGAAGATTTTTATTTGCAACCAAGAGCAAAGATTGGTGTTATCCATAGACTTGACACTGTCATTATTGATCAGAAGTTTTCTTCGATAGGTGAAAGAAGAATTGGTTCATGCTTCTGAAGTAGTCAACGATGAAACTGAAGAATTGACGTCAAAACCGAGCATTGATATTGGTACTGATCGGCTAAGCCCTAAAGAAAACGAATTTCTTAAAGACTTCAGTAAGTTTGAAAATATTTTCTCTCAATCGAATGATGATTTAGGATACACTGAAGTTGTTAAACACAGTATACCTACAGCGGATGATGTTCCAGTTGTACTGAATTATAGGAGGATTCCACCATCGCAGTATGCTTAAGTCCGGGATCATATTAGGAAGCTTCTTGCGAAGAAGGTAATACGCTCGAGCACAAGTCCTTATGCCTCGCCTATTGTCCTAGTAAGAAAGAAAAGCGATCACTTAGGTAACGCGTTGATTATCGTTGTTTGAACGATAAAACTCGCTGGGATTCTTTTCCTATGCTTGACATAGAGCAATCATTTGCTACTCTTTCAGGTTCGCGTTGGTTTTCAACACTTGATCTGGCGTGTAGATATAATCAAGTTGCCATGGAGGAAAAGGACATTCACAAGACCGCTTTTATCACTCCTATGGGCCTGTATGAGTACACAAGGATGCCGTTTGGGTTATCGAATGCTCCTGCAACTTTCCAAAGGTTAATGCAGTACTGCTTGGAAGATCAATTATCGGAGACCGTCATTGTCTCTCTCGATAATATTATTGTTTTTTCAGGTAGTGTTCAAGAACATCTAAGACACTTACAATTTGTTTTTGATCGACTCAAAAGCTATGGACTGAAGCTAAATGCTAGCAAATGTCATTTCTTTCGACAGAAAATCAACTTTTTGGCTCATGTTATTTCTGCGGATGGAGTTTCCACGGGCCCTGAGAAGGTTACAGCCGTAAATGAATGGCCGACGCCTCGTAAAACTAAAGAACTAAGGTCGTTCCTAGGACTAGCGAGCTACTATCGACGATTCATCCCTGGATTCGCAACGATGGCAGCTCCACTTCATACAGCGGTTGCTAATGGTCTTAAGGACAAGTTTATATGGAGTGAGCAGTGTGAGACATCGTTCAACAACATCAAGAGAAGACTCACGGAGCCGCCAATATAGGCATTTGCTGACTTTACAAAACCCTTCTTCCTTCTTAGTTGAAATTGACGCAAGTTTCCAAGGATTAGGAGCCGTAGTGTCGCAAACCCAAGGCGATAAACTGTGTGTCATAGCTTACGCCAGCAGAGGACTTCGCCAGTCTGAGCGGAATGTAAAGAACTATAGCTCTATGAAACTTGAGTTGATGGCACTCTGATAAGTTCAAAGACTACCTCATGGGACAGACATTTACGGTCCTAATAGACAACCCATTAAGCTATTTTAGTACAGCACGGCTTGGGGCTGTTGAACAACGTTGGGCTTCACAGTTAGCTATGTTCAATTTTGATGTTAAATTTAGATCTGGACGAATCAACAGAAATGCTGATAGTTTATTCCGGAGACCTAATCTCAAAGACGAGCCGGAAGATCCAGATGAAGTAACTGCAGTTTTGTCACATGTTTCAGGTACGACATGTCTTCCAGTTGATTTCCAAGCTCAGTTAGGCGATGTTCTTGACCATGACTCGAAAAGTGTTGCTGTCGTTAACACCGTTTCAGCCATGCCTACTCTTTCAAGATCAGAGGTTGCACCGAGGCAGAAACAGGATAAAGTTATATTCAGAATGATGTTCTACCTGAACAGTCAACGAAAACCTACCTCTGAAGAGCGAAGCACTGAATCGCCTGAATGTCGTCTTATGCTGAAACAATGGAAAAAACTTACCTTTGACAACGATGTAGTATTGTGCCGTCGAGTTAATGACCATCGAAATGGATCTAGGTTACAAACAGTAGTCCCAGACAGCTTAGAGTCGGATATCCTGCGAGGAATCCATGACAAGACTGGTCACCAAGTAATGGAAAGAACCTTAGCACTCTCGAGGGATCGAGTGTATTGGCCCAACATGCAGTCCGAGATTGAAGACTATTGTCGTAACTGCGAACGTTGCGTAGGCCTACTTGCGAAGATGCCTCAACCGGGTATCAGGATAACACAAGGATCTCTACAAGCAAGTCGCCCATTGGAGATTTTAGCAATGGATTTCACCCCACTTGAACCGAGTTCAGATAGACGGGAAAACGTATTAGATTTAACGGATGTGTTTAAAAATATACACAAGCGTTTCAAACTCGGGATCAAACGGAAAGACAACGGCAAAAATATTGGTTAATGAGTGTTTTTTCAAGTTTGACATACCACTTAAAATCCATTCGGATCAAGGCATGAATTTTGAAGCGGACTTTATTAAACAACTTTGTTCTAATTATGGAATAAAGACATCTCGCACCTCGCCATATCAACCTCAGGGAAACGGTCAAACCGAACGGTTTAACCGTACGCTTCACGATTTGCTTAGGACACCGTCTCCAGAGAAAAAACGTCGTTGGGTAGAGTACTTACCTGAACTAGTCTACATGTACAATGCTTCTTCACACTCACCAACAGGGTTATCGCCTTATTACCTCTTGTACGGAAGAGATCCACGGATTCCGTTGGATCCAATGAGGATGTGGATTCACCCAGCAGTATGGACGATTGGTTAGAAGAGCACCAACGCCGACTGAGAGTTGCTTGGGATAAAGCAGGGGAGCACATAAGGACACACGCTGAGAGACATAAAATATTAACACAGAAGACAGATAATAGTACACCACTAAGAGTCGGACAAAGAGTTTTTAAACGAAACCGAGGAATTCGAGGTAGAAACAAAATTCAAGGCAAGTGGGACGAAACGGTGTAAATAGTAGTTGGAATCACAGAAGACTCACCTGTTATCAGAGTTGAAGAAGCAGATGGGAACGGAACACAAAGATTCATCCATAGGTCTGAACTGCGACCATGTCCAGTTGTTCAGGTAGCTGACGATTACATAGCTCCTGAGATACGATCATGTAATGATGACCCAGTTCTGTCATCTGATGACAGCTCGTCTGATGATGAAGCAGTTGTTATCGTTGAAGACTTTAATCCAGTCGGAGCTTTAGAAGGTTCACTACCCACACCCGCTGTTGAACCACATATTCGGCGTAGTCATAGAGCAACAGCTGGAAAACATTCCAACTTGTTTCATCAGCCGAAATCCGTTGTTCATTGTAATGAACAGGTTACCCGAAGCATACCTATAGTACAGGGAGACAGCGTAGAATATTTGTCTCCACAGACTAATCTCACCAACCAAGAAGCAATCTTAGAATTAGCTTCCAGAGTAATGCAGGAAGCGGGGAAACTTATGTTTTCGTGTACTGATAAGCCTCAGTAATTGCTATCGCTTTGATATTATATAATTCCTCTTTCCAAGCCATGCTCTCAGCCGATCGGACGCTATAGATAATTGTAGCTGTTCATGTTATCATGTACGGTAACCATTTGTCTATCAATATGATGTTTATTTGTATCAAGAAACCGTCCATTTGATCGGTATGTATCATATACATGGCCTTAAGCCTTTATAACTTTGTACGAGATACGAGAATAGATCAGCGGGAGAATGACCTAATTCTATTGTCTGCACTGTTTACATTTTGATGGCGGTTGGCTACACACTGTAACTCGTCTATTCTCCGTACATCACTCGCGTTAGTACTAAATCAAAAGCCATTAACGGTGATGTTCAGCACTTTTTGTGTAATTATTACTTTTCTACTACAATTGTTTATTTCATTGTATTCGTTTGGTTTTATTCATAACTAAACCGTTCTTTTTATATGTAACGAATATTGGTCACAGAATGATGTGGTTCTTTGTGCAATAAATGAAAATAGAAGAAGGACTAGTTCCTATTTTTCTATAACAAAACAGGTTTCAAGGGAATAATCCCTAGTTATAGTTGATATAATATTGGTGTGTAATTCAGTAATATTCTTTATACAAATGTATGCTGAGATAATAGTCCTATCGGATGCTGGTTAAGATTACCTCTCCGATGATGAAAGCGTTGACCTGTGTGGTTAGTTAGAGGTCAGACCATGAAGTTTTAGATGTAAGTCCAGTTACTTTGAACCACTGTTTGCCGTATTTAAATAATACTCTTCTAGTGTTCTTGTATTACATAGCTGTGAGACTGAGTGTATAAGGGTATTACATCATATAGAATTTGACAGTTTCCATTCAATGTTGAGTAAACTGGTTATGCAATCACAGGTTAAATCCTGCTTGTATTTTCAACATATTCAAATATGCTAACGTTGTAATGTTATACTTGTGTAAAGAGTAAATAGTAAACCTGACCTATTCATTGTTTTCAGGTCAGCTCTACCTGTCTTCCGACCCTTCATTCTACTGTATGTGAAATCAAATAACATAGCTTTGTATCTTCTATAACATATGAAACGCCAACAGCACCCCTCCATTCAAAGAACTATGTTCCTATGTGTAAAGTTGCCATAGTTATGGGAATAAATGCCATCTTGGAATGTTCACTTGAACTTAGTGTTGAGTCCCAGTTAATTGGTAACAGAATCATGGTAACACATTGATCGAATCCAAATTATTCAGAAACCAATTACTTACACGTGGATTATGACTGTACAAGTTGGAAATAGTGGTCTAAGTAAATGCTGAAAGGAAATTTGTGGAAGTAGGTATTATTTAAAATGTAGAAAGTTCTGATTACTCTATTGGCTGTATAGATAAATGACATACCGTATTTCACCAGCAATAAATATTTTAGACATGTGCACTGTTGCAGCGTCCTTTGTGTATAGATGTCAAAATTCTTTTAAGATAGAAGATTTTTTGTTATTTTTAACGCTGTATTCAGCTTATATAATATATGACCGTTAGGTAAATTTCATAGCCCTTTAAAAAGTTCTCTGGTTGTAACATATGTTAAAAGAGGGCTATTTAGAGACAACTTTGTGACGCTCGAACGTGCAATTATATTCCTGAATTTCTGATAGGATTGGGCTAACTTGTTTATGAATTCCAAGCACTATTTACTGAAGAATCGCTAATTCAGTCTTTTCTGAAACACTCTTCTCTCGAGTGTATGGGAATATGTATAACAGATGACTATTACAGATAAAAAATTGTTTGATTAGGGTTTATCGCCGTTTTAATAAGGTCTTTTCGCTCATATTACAGAACCATGCATGCATAGTAGCCACTGGCAACAATAACGACTGACAGACAGGAAAATCACAACACGTAATACAAAACAATGACAACAGATGGTTTTGTCTCTTAGCTCTGAGAGCACAAGGATATCAGGAATCTCCTTTCCAACTGACCGGCCCGCGGTCGTGGTTTAGTGGTTAGTGTGTCGGCCTACTAATCCTATTCCAGTTGCCGTTCAGGGTTCGACATCGTCAGTTGACCATCATGTATGGTATGTGAATGAGTGTCTCTACAATACAAATATATCATTAAGTCATTCGATGGGAGTTCAGCAATCGCGGGGGTGATTTTTACCAGGTTTCCTCCTGGTTTTCCACTGCATTTAACATAGGAAAAGTGTGAAATGGACAATCCGTCGCCAAAAAAGCCCTAATCAAACAAACCCAACCGTCCCATGTAGTCTATTTTTAAGGTAAGTCAAAATGTCGTCATATGTTCTAATTTCAAGATGGCGCTCGGTTTGAACGGTTTTATGTCATGTCAAACTGTCCAAAAGGGATGACGGCGAAGCGGTACATACCTCATGTTAACAAAGATCTCGTACCTTTCGACTTGACGGACAGGGGACTAGGTTTAAATAGTTTATCATGCAAATCGCGTATCCATTCGTGATTTCGCCTTACATGAACGACAGGCCGGCGAAGCGATTATACGCTGGGATAGCGTGTGTTAGAAAGTTACCAGCATTTGTTTGTTCTGTAAACCTCCACTTCACATGCTTGGTATAGCTTACAACCAGCGGATTATTAAAGATTCAAATCGCTCTGTGTAAGAAACTATAAATTATTATAAAACTGACTGGTTCATAATATAAATGAAATTATATAGATTAAACTTATAGGCATAATATTCACACGAATCACTCAAACAGTATGCATGACGTCAAGTTTAACCATGGATTAATCGCGCCATAACATTCTCACTCCTTGTCTGTGGTTGTTTTCATCTATTGTAAGATGATACTTTAATAGTCTCTCCGATGTTATATCATTTACCAATATTCCGGAGAAGTTTCGACAGAAGTTTATGCTCTTCTTATTAATGGTGTCCGGTGCGATTTCAGAACAGTATGCAGTCCCAAATTTTCCGTTCCTTTGCATGAATATTTTCGATTTGATATTATCCAATTGTTTTATTAACATACCAGCATAGATCTCGATGGGTATAGAAAGCCGTTTTATCACTTCCACCTTTATTCTACATTTGTCGAATTAGTTTTGCCTTTATTTTACTGATGTACAATTTTTTTTCACATATGTGAAATTCTTTTTTACTTATGTTGATAAGATTTTCACTTATGTGAAAAACAATTTCACATATGTAAAATAAAAATTTATTTTACGTATGTAGAATCCTTTTCAACATATGTAGTAGTAAAGAATGCGTATCTCAGGTCGTATTTATTATTACATAATAAGGAAGGCTTCAGCGTTATCATGTACTAATCGTTTATTACATAAATAGTAGGGAGGTATCGTTTTTGATACCTCCATACTATTTATGTAGTAATATTTTATTACTGACAAAGAAGAAATGTACGTTATTCAGTACTAAATTATACAGGGCGCTGTGTGTAGAGCGTCTGAACCACTTTGCACTTATTGTAGGGCTGAGGACCTGTCCTACAAGTTTGTAGCTAAGATGTTCCAGTGTCTTCGTATATTGGAACTCGGTTATAATGTTTCTCTTAATTTGTGGCATATACACTTTTTTGGGTAGTTTTGACATTTGGTTAAATCTTGATTCTAATCTGCTGTTCAAATCAACATTCTATATTTTGATCCACGTTACGCATTTATGAATCAATCTTCGAGGAGGTTGCGT
>JAQQZZ010046291.1:0-10231 GCA_030265115.1 Mopalia vespertina | reverse complement strand
AGAAATAATCTGTGCTGGCACCATAATGGGATAAAATAGAGATAAAGATGTAGAAAATTAAATTCTAATGGTTGTTGGTATTTAGAAGGAATCTGTGAGAAAAACACCAATTGGTAGCATGAATTAGTAGCATGAAGCTACCGGTCCTTTTAAAAATTGAAACAACAATAAAGCGGTCTATACACTCATTTAAATTCAACATAAGAGTATTATATTGCTGCATCCGTATTATAAACTATTAAGGGTATTCTACTGCAGTTGATACTAATACTTAATCAATCGCGTTACAAATTTGTTTACAGCGGTGTGGCAATCTTACATGTTATTGTGGTGTGCTTCTCTGGTCAATGGTATCATTAGAACGACAGAGCTCAGTCGATGGGATTATGACCCCTTCCCCGAATATCTAGAGATTTATTCGATATGTTTGGCTGCACTCAGTAAGTGACAATTTATGCACTGCTTGTTTGATTATAACAATTTGTCATTAGATATCTGTGTTCATGATTCCTTTTAGAGGGCATCACATTATCAAGTCAATATACCATAAAGCAATAAGATACATGTAAATACAATACCCGGATCTGGCAGTATCACGCCATTTTCTCCATGTTTTTAAATGCCGCTGAAATTTTGTTTTTCAGTGTCGTAAGAGATATGGGAGAAAGGAAGCTTCAGCCAAATGTGGATTTTGAGCAACAAACAAGTAGGACAGAAACCAAATATATTGGTAGGGGTCAGCTCAGTTTGATGATGTAGGCCTACTACGTTTCCGACGCGATTTGGTTAGTAACAGTTGGGTACTTGTCAATTGTCACGGTTGAAACTCATATGTTAAACAAAGCAGATAATTGATTACCATATTCGTACGTTTCTAGAAACGTTACAGTAAGAATACTAACATAACACAGTATTGAAATATTGTTTGTGTCGCCATCTGTGTTTTCGGACGACTACACCCAGTATCTTCCTTTTATCCTCCAGGTTTGCAGGGAACTTCTCATGGCCCTGGTGCTCTCACAGCTCAGAAACAGGATGAAGCGTGATCTGTTTGTAGGTATCACGTCCTGTATTTGTTCTATCTTGTGTTTGATTGTTGCCAGAGAAATCGAGGGTGGTTTCTTTAATCTATTGGACTAGCACGCTGTCATGTGAGTGAAATAAACTTAAGAACGGCGTTAAACTCCAATGAAGCATATGTGTTTCGGTCAAGTATAGACCCGGCATCTTCACCCGGTCATCTATGTGTATGTATTTTCGGATGACTAGATCCGGTATCTTAACCTAATCATCCGCTTGTATTTTCGGGAACCTAGACACGGTGATTTCCCTTGACCATCTATGTGTGTTTGACCATCTATTTGATCACCTTCGTGTGTTTTCGGACGACTAGACCCGGTATCTTAATCTGATGATATATGTTTCTTTTCTGACGATTAGACCCGGCTTCTTCACTTGATCCTCAATGTGGTTTTTCGGGCAGCTAAACCCGGTATCTTTACCGTATCATCTATGTGTGTTTTCGAGCGATTCTATCCAGTATCGCCATCTGATCATTCGCGCGTGTTTTCCGACATTACACATTACAAACCCCTATAGTGTTATTGGAGTCGAATAGGGGCACATAATCTTGTCCCATCTGGAGTTTTCCCCTAAATCCACCGGCCAATGAACAAGACGATTCAACGACAGTATACAGACGTCTACGACCGAGGGAAAATAATGGTTGAAAGCAGTGCTCGACATCCACTTATAAAGATGATCAAAAGCAGGTTTTCTGTTCACAGTTTAAATAATATCCAAATCCAGTCGTTGTTCTATTTCTTGGAGTCTCATTTTGCAACGATTAAGTACCATTTAGCGCTTTCAACGCAAACGGGCTGCACGCAAGGCATGAAGCTAAGAAGGCGACGGTTTTAATTAAATGTTGGAGTCTGAAGATATTTGAAAAGAACTATCAAAAGAAATACACGTGACTGTTGTGCGATAGAGCGTCGCTTATAGGCTGGGATCCCACGATTTTGGGTGTATGCTGCCAATGGAAATCCAGAATTTGAAGCTAGGCCAGAACACAAAAAAGCCTTGAAATGTCGCATGGTATCTCCATAGCAGTCTATATATAGAGATACGATGTGTTCGGATGATGGGCTAGACCAGGTATATTAGCTTCATCCTCCAAATGTATGTTCGGACTACTAAACCCGGAAACTTCACCTGATCATCCATGTGTGCTTTCGAATGACTATACACGATACCGTCACCTGCTCATCAACCTGTGTTTTCGGACGACTAGAATCTTCATTTAAACCTCTATCCGGTTTTCGGGCGTCGAGACCCGGCATCTTCAGCTGATCCTCCCCATGAGTAATCGGACTCTATAAACCCTATATCTTCACCGGATCCTCCATGTGTGTTTTTAGACGACTAGACCCGGTATCTTCATATTATCTTCAACTTATCCTCATACCATAACTGTGAGGTTCCGAATTTTTCCCAGTACTTTCGTCTATACGTTCTTTGTCTGCCATTATTTCAAGACTTATTTGGAGCTTAAAAGGATTCAGTATAGGCCTACTACGAGCAGCGGAATGTCAACAATGTTATTGTGCAACTTCCACAATTTATCCCTGAATCTTGGAGATTGCTGACTTAAGGCCAAAATGTATTTTTAAAGTTTTTAACCTATAGTAGAATATCAGATCTAACTATACAATAATTACTGCGACAAATAAATTTCTGATTGTACAGAATATGCCCAGCTTTCCATCAGCCCTCCCCCAGAATAGACAATTTATGCTTCTGTTAATCCTCAATATTCTAAACAGCTCAACTGGTCTAGTGAAGTGTATCAGGCATGTGTCCACGGTGTGATTGGACTTTGTATAATTGACCTCGATCTTGTTTTGGCTCACAGATTTGAACATGCTCTTAAACCATTAGTGGTGACAATCAGGCACAGCTTGACGCAATGCTTCGACTTCAGTAGTATTACACTAAGTACAGCTGCTTAAAAAGCGAGAAAAATCCACTAGAGAATGTCTTTCCACGTTACCTTTGCCATCAACAGAACCGAAGCCACGTCTAGCGTTACTTAAGAGAGATCATTATAGACACAGACTGTATCACGTTACACTAATGTGTTGGCCGTTATATCGTGCACCAGAGATCGACAGCGATTGACAAAACGAAGCTGACAGGAAGGTCACCTGAGGATTTTCTTACCGACTCTACCAAGACATTTACATTAATTTGTAAACCGTGTATGTGGTAATGTTAATTCTGGCTTTGGTTGCAACGAGGGAGTTGATATGTTATTAGCAACGCCACACTTACTCAGGTTATTTGTTACTATGCACCTATTCAGCTTATTAGTAATGTATCTCTTATTCAGGTAATAAGTAACGTCACTCTCACTCAGTTAACTATTATCGTCACTATCACTTAGGTAATTAGTAACGATACACCTACTCAGTTTAATAGTAACGCCACTCTCACTCAGGTAATTATTAACGTCATTCTCATTCAGGTAATTAGTAAAGATACACCTACTCACTAAGATTATTTGTAACGATACACCCAGTTTACTAGTAATGCCATTCTCGCTCAGGTAATAAGTTACGCCACTCTCATGCATGCACTATGGTTATTAGAAGCATTACCCCCTTACTCTGAAAACTATTGACGCGATTAGTCAATTGATTGTAATTGGTAACGTCATTCCCACTGAGGTCCCCCCTCTGGCTATGGTTAGTTTTATTGAAGTTTATTTATTCTGTCAGCTATTGAGGAACAATAATTTATATATGTCACTTCATACGGTGGTTGGATTGCTGTTGACTCGTTGAATTTTCACCGCCGTCAGATAAGTGCATTGACCATTAAGTTGAATAAATCTCACTCGGGTATGTGATATTATGGAGTGAATAACGCCGATCCCCAAGGTTATTTCAACGACACTCAATCAGGTAATTAGTAACGTAACTTTTAAATTCTGGGTTTTCCCCATGGTTTTACCAAAGCATATCAAGGTAAGAAATCTTGCGATTGAACTACTTAATATGCCTTCCTATCACGACGCTTTAAAACTCTGGAGAACACTTATTTGAGGAAGTCTGTTACTAATTAATCTCAATTGTATATAGTTAGTTGAAAATCATACAATTATTTACAATCATCGTTTCAACCATTCTTTCATTATCAATTTGTATATGATGCAGGTTTGACATTTCCGGTAGCTTTCGGGATTTCCTCCAGATGTGGGCTACAGGTTAGTAATAAGTCGAATGTCATAATCTTTCCACAAAATGTTTTATAAATTTAATTATATTGCCTGATACAGACCTGTATACAGCTTGACCCATACCTAAAAATATGAAATAATTAACTTAGTTGTTGAAATATATTTAGCAATGAATAGAAAAAAGCCAGCCAGCCGACAAACTAGCCACAGCTCAATTATTGTATGTCCTTAATCTTTTGGATTTTCAGGGTATTGAAAAAATGGCAAATTTTAGACAATAAGCTCGCTAATACGAAACCGAAAGTATCGTGTTGATAACCAAATTTAATGTTGTTTGTGTTTATTGGATGAGCGTGCGGACGGACGGATGGAGACGGACGGACGGGTGGAGACGGACGGACGGATGGAGACGGACGGACAAACAAACGAAACATTATACATTTTTTGTCGATGACTGTATTTGAAGTTAATCGGGATGAGATCCAATGAGAGGAGCTGTTTGCGTTCGCCATGTATTCCATGTTTGATGAAATGTAACAGCACACGTACTCCCCATTTAGTCGAAGGTAATCAGTTCAGAAGACATAAGATATTATAGACGGTACCATGTTTAATTACCAGCGAGATATTGTCTGGTTTCTCAATCACCGTGGCTCCGAGTTGAACAGAGTTGAGCCTTGTTTCACACCAAATAATATAATCTGATCAACTGCAACGTATTGAACTAGCAACAAGCTATAATTGCAGAAGTTCGCGTCAACATAGACGTAGAATTACGGTTAATTCTAATAAACCCCGATGGACAGAGTTCTTCGTGTAAGACTTCTTGTAAGACAAAACTGGAAACTCAAAATGACTCAAACTATATTGGACTTTAAAGGATGCCTTGATTATTGTCGTAATTAAAAAAAACAGTATACCTTTGAGGTATTTTTATTTATATATACCATACAAAAAAATGAGTGTGTCAAAACCACTTATTTGTAAGTGGACGCTATTTCAGCATAATAATTCAAACCCATTTATTTGAAAGAGACGCACACTTCCTGTTACTTGTTTATTGGTTGTGCTTGTTTTTCTGTGGGTTGGCAGATGCTAATTAGGCATCCATACCCACACACGTGTGACAATGAAAGATAATCGCACAGATCTGTGATTTCATTTGGGAGCAATTTGAATACCAAATCGGTTTACAATTCTCTATAACGGAAGTTAAACATCCGACCACAGAAGCTGCTGAGCAGGAAGTTGTTTTTATTCGTTTATTTTTCGTGACAAGAATCCAATTTTAGATTAACCTCAACAGGACTACATTAACAGCAAGCAGGTGTTCTCAAGCATTTCATCAGAAATATAACATGGTCATTTCATAAAACAGTGTGAAATGGATTTGCTGTCGTTTTATGGATGTAATATGTGTAAGTCAAACACGAGCATGAATGAACAACCAGGGGTTTAATGTCGGTAAATTCTCTGATTGGCACTTTCTATCGCTGTTTTTGTTGGTTGACGGGAAATGCGACACTATACAAAACTAAAGCGTGCTCTGGTCAGCATATATCGTTGTACAATTTACTCTCTAATTGAACTGATTGCAGTGACGTCATTTCACTTATATATTATTTACCCTTGTTAAATTTGTTGTATCAAATTACTGTTTCTTGTGCCCAATTTGTGTTGTTATATTTATAGACGTGTTATCTCGGTTAATTGTCTTAGCATTGCTGAAGACAGGGTAGCTAGTCTATAAATGAACTGAGATCTATTTCAGACGTGGATTTGATAAATTACTTAGTTCATTAATGCCAATCGAATAAAGAGTTTTTGTGAGTTACATAAGTTTAAATAGCATACACAGGTAAAGACGATGTCACACATTCGAGATTTACTCACGATCAGTTTACAACCTTCCCAATCTAAGTGGTTTAAAAATCGTTGGGAGAACGTATGAAATGTGGCCTAACAAGTCCAACTCATGACTGTCAAGAGCTATAGGCTTCACGGGAGTAGTATAGTCGGAGCATCTCAGGTCGCATGGATTAGTATGAAATAAGGAAGGCCTGAATAGGTGCTATTCTATTACATATAACGTAGGATGTGTGCGTTAATCTATAATAGAAAACTATGGATGTGTTAACTATTTAATCATTACATATAACGTAGGGTTTGTACGTTAACATGTATAGGGCCGCCATTTTGACTGCGGACTACAGTGAACGTAGGGTTTGTACGTTAACCTGTATTGGGACTCGATGTCCCAGTACTGTTAACGTGGAGTTCGTACGTTAACCTGTAATAGGGTTGTGTGTTTGAGGTTGAGCGTGCCTGGAGTGTTTTTATTGATTTTTTTTTGTGTGTGTTGTTGTTGTTGTTGTATAAAAATTAAAAAAACATGAACCGTGCAACAAACAAGAGACCATTTTTCGTAAGAGTTGGTTGGCCCTGAGAAGGGCCTTTGGAAATGATGGGGTTCTAAAAAGAACCGCTAGAAGACCCCACCGGTCTTAGAAATAGACCCGAAAGGCTCGAACGACATCTTGCCTACATACCGGACATCGTTGGTTTTTGAGTTTCTTGGTGCAAGATGCACAGCACACGACATGATGGCATGGGTCAAATGCAATGTCCGCCAAGGCCGTTAAACAGATACGGCATTCCGGGGTTGGTCCAAGAGGTCGCTGGCCTACCTCCATGGCGGTGACATAAATGTGCTGTGGGTGGGTTGCTCGGGGTCTTGGGGGAGTGGACAAGCGTGGACTCTGGTCTGCTTCAGGGTGTTGTGATGGTTGAGTGGGTGGGTGTCTCGTAAATCGGACCCATGTTGGTATAGTGTCTTCCCCCTCCACTGATAAGTCGGGTATAGGCGGTGCATCAGGGTGAAGCGGTGTGGGGATGTGTCGACCGGGTTGGCCCGGTTGAGAAGCCATGATGAGCCACCTTTAATCCACCACGTCGGGTTCATAGTCTTCGTAGCTGGTAGGTTGGGTATGGCTTTGGGTATGACGCCTCAGGTAGGTAGGTAGGTACGTTGCTGGTTGGACTGGTGAGAATGATCGAGTGTGGTTTTGCTCATCGCTTTATATATCGTGCACGCGGACGGCAGCGAGAACACCTCGTAACTAATGCCGGGAGATCGAAGTGTGCTTCCTTGTTGTCGATATCGGGGTGTTTGCCGGTCCGGAGTGGCATAGACGGTTGAAGTGCCGGTGTTGTTTAGGAAAAGCGAAGTAGCTCTTTCACGTGGTGTGATTTTTAAAGCGATCGCGCTGCAACTTTTGAAGACCGACGAAGATGGACTGTCCTCAGTGGTGTGGGTTGAGGTGACCCGCGGTTGTTTTCATCGTTATGCTACATAAAACGGTGTAGTGACGCTTTAAAGTTGGGTGAGTCTTCATCGTTAGTTTAATGGGCGTCTTTTGGTCATAGTCGTTTTACGCAGAGTCCCTAGCACAAGCCATGTGAGCGATGGAGAACGCGACAGCTCGAACACAGAGTATGGCAATCCACAGAAAACGTGGCGCAGTCATGGCTACCACAGTCCGCCGACAGCCGGATTTGAGTGACTGCCTGTTGTACCTATGACGTCACTCAAGGCCACGCAGGGCTGACTCGCTGTAAACAAGTGATGTCACGCCAGCACTCGTGTGCTTCAGGCCGAGCCCTGTATAGTGTTAAAAACAGTCCCTTGATGTCCATAGTTTTAAATAAATTAGAACTAAAGCGTAGTCTGTTCTTCTTTTTTAATGTTGTGTTAGTCTTTCGTGTGTTGTTTGGGGGACTCAAGAGCGACCCTAGAATACCATAACCTGATCAACGGAGGACACTACATCTCCATGATCACCTAGCGATCGTCCACTTCAGTCAGTAGTGTACTCAGTGACCTGAGTGTGTGTTGCTGGCGCATCAAACCGTTGGACACCGGTTTTAACGGGTGAGTGTTGGTTTAGATCGATAAACCGTGGTCAAGCTGTGGCTATAAAAGGGAGGGGTCTTGGTGGGTTAAACTTCATTCCAGACCTGAGGATCACTCTGTTGAGCTGTCTAGCTGCGACTTATACCTACCTGCCTACCCACGATGTTCTTTTGCGATACCTGCGGTGTACCATTTACGCAGAAGCATAATTTACTCCGCCATAGGCGAAAGCAGCACCCCTACCGACCTAAAGCTGAAGAAATAGAAGGACGAAATGGACGAGATGGACGAGTTGGTGGCGGACGAGTCGACGAAGGAGGACGAGATGGTCGAGATGGACGAGCTGGTGGTGGACGAGGTGGGGAAGCTCGAAGAGGAGCGAGTCACATACCACGCTTTGTGTGTGTTGTCTGTTACCGGGTGTTTACACGATTGTCGGCTTTGAAATGCCATCGACGCACGGGTCCCCCCGAAGCCCAGGGAGACCCCCAGAGGTGCTGGGGGTGCCTACCGGGCCATTGGAGCCCCCGAGTAAGCGGCGACGTATGGGACCACCACAAGAGGGCGTAACGTGGTGCTAGCGGCGCCAGTACACCCACACCACCACCCGCTTCCACCGTCTAAACCCTCTACGTGCGAGCAACCCGATGACGAGGTGATGGAGGTACCACACCGACCGTTAAACGACTCGGACCCACCCTTACAACGGCCGGTCTCACCACCAGAGGCGGAGGCGGAACCCCTGCCAGCAGCCCTCGTGGTGGATGGAGGCGAGCCACACCTCAACGCTGAGGCGCCGGACATCGCTGCCCTATACTGTCAGCACTGGCCCACTATGCGTCAACATGTTCACCGTGGTGGTTCTGTGCCGGACCGCTACAACTTTCGTCTTAACGACGAGCGCGTCCTGGATCGTTTTGTACACATCATCTACTACGACCAGACGATGGCATTTAAATTAAACTTCGCCTACGGTCTGATCCTGCGACATCGGGAGACCCACCAAGTGCGGTATTACTACCCTAGCCTCAACAACGCTCTGGTGTTACCCATGCCACATTTATTACAAAACAAGGCGACCTTAACAGCGCTTCTAGAAAATAATACGGCCTACAAGACGCACGATGCGATGACCTGGGGTCGTCTACAACGCGCTGACACGAAGTGGTTTGTAGATCAGGTCACCAACGTACTGTTCTACGTCAACAAACTACCCGAGCTTATGATAAGAGCGCCTGCCACCACGACGTTTCCCGACTATCTGTTGAAGAATAGAGGCCTGTACGCTCTCACACACGGCTCGAACGGTCCCTACACGGACAACCTCTGCTTCTTACGATGTCTGGCGATCCACCTCGATGGAACCCCACCGTGAGACTGCGACACCCAGGCACAGCGCTACTTCCAGAGGTACTTGAAGGCTGTGGAGATGGAGACCCATCACTTTCGTGGGGTCCCCCTCAGTCGCCTAGACCGTGCGGAGACGTTATTCAGCCTCAACATCGCCGTCTACGACCTGAGGCTCGAGGACGAGACTCGACACGGGGTCTGCGTACGTTGATCGCTGTGTTAGCACACATCCAAGATGACGCTCAACCTGTATCAACGCCACTTCAGCTATGTGAAGGACAGGGGTCTCTACGCGCACCAGTACCGGTGCCAGCAGTGCGGTCGGACCTTTCAGCGCTCCACGAGAAAACATGCGACGTCTTGATCAAGAAGCGGCACCCTGGCGGTGCGTTTCACAACACCCCTACGATATTTGACGATCTGAGGGAGAAAGGCATCGCTCTATCCCACGACGCTTTGTATTTCCCGTACCGGGCCTGTTTTTACTTCGAATCCTACCTACAACCCTTAGAGACGGACGATAGCACCACCAGTAAAACCGTATGGACCGATCGACATATACCGATGAGCGTCAGTGTCAACGCCAACGTCCCTGGCTACCAACACCCACGATGTTTGTCTCCGACGGTGACCCTTACGCGTGTTAGGTGTAATGTGCCGACCGCTTCCGTCGAAAGTGTAGTGTCACGATCACCTTACCGCGGGAGAATGGAACCGAGCGCCCATAG
>JAQQZZ010046280.1:0-10231 GCA_030265115.1 Mopalia vespertina | reverse complement strand
ATAAGAGCTGATTGGTCTGATAGCGTATACTATAAGAGGTGATTTGTCTGATAGCGTATACTATAAGAGCTGATTGGACTGATAGTGTATACTATAGGAGCTGATTGGTCTGATAGCGTATACTATAAGAGGTGATTTGTCTGATAGCGTATACTATAAGAGCTGATCGGCCTAATAGCGTATACTATAAGAGCTGATTGGTCTGATAGCGTATACTATAAGAGCTGATTGGTCTGATAGCGTATACTATAAGAGGTGATTTGTCTGATAGCTTATACTATAAGAGCTGATTGGTCTGATAGCGTATACTATAAAAGCTGATTGGTCTGATAGAGTTTACTATAAAAGCTGATTGGTCTGATAGCGTATACTATAAAAGCTGATTGGTCTGATAGCGTATACTATAAGGGGTGATTTGTCTGATAGCGAATACTATAAGAGCTGATTGGTCTGATAGCGTATACTATAAGAGGTGATTTGTCTGATAGCGTATACTATAAGAGCTGATTGGTCTGATAGCGTATACGATAAGAACCGATTGGTTTGATAGTGTATACTATCAGAGCTGATTGGTCTGATAGCGTATACTATAAGAGCTAATTGGTCTGAAAGCGTATACTTTAAAAGTTGATTGGTCTGATAGCGTATACTATAAGAGGTGATTTGTCTGAAAGCGTATACTATAAGAGCTGATTAGTCTGATAGCGTATACTATAAGAGCTAATTGGTCTGATAGCGTTTACTATAAGAACTGATTGTTCTGATAGCGTATACGATACGAACTGATTGGTCTAATAGCGTATACTATCAGCGCTGATTGGTCTGATAGCCTATACTATAAGAGCTGATAAGTCTGAAAGCGTATACTATAAAAACTGATTTGTCTGATAGCGTATACTATAAGAGCTGATTTGTCTGATAGCGTATACTATAAGAGCTGATTGGTCTTAAAGCGTATACGATAAGAACTGATTGGTCTGATAGCGTATACTATAAGAGTTTATTTGTCTGATAGCGTATACTATAAGAGCTGATTAGTCTGATAGCGTATACTATAAGAACTGATTGGTCTAATAGCGTATACAGTAAGAACTGATTTGTCTGATAGCGTATACTAAACGAGCTGACTGGTTTGATAGCGTATACTATACGAGCTGTTTGGTTTGATAGCGTATACTATTCGATCTGATATTTTGATAGCGTATACTATACAAGCTGATAAGTTCGATAGCGGATACTATACGAGCCGATTTGTTTGAAAGCGTTTACTAGTCTATACGAGCCGATTTGTTTGATAGCGTATATGACACGAGCCGATTTGTTTGATAGCGTATACTATACGAGCTGATTGGTTTGACAGCTAACTGGCCGGACTAGTGACTCATTGATTGATTGATGTATCGATATCGATAATTTTAGTGTAATTACACTTCCAATAACATATATCAAAATTGCGTCAATTTCGCAAACTCTTCACGCAAACTTTATTCCACTTACCTCAAATCTCAAAGGTCCAATTGGCGGTTTTGCAAAGGGTATTCCTAAGAAGCTTTCAACTTTTAGTCCTGATATCACAGAATCTTGAACTTTGCCTCGAATCCTTCCGTTGTTCGTATTCCGTATTACAGTTGAACAAAGACAAGTCGTACAAAGTAATGTCACTATTAGTAATAATTGTTTTACAATCCAATTTAATCCACAATGCCATGTCACCGGAGCCATTTTCCAGCCGAGTTGGCTTGTTCCAGGTCTTTATTCTCGGAAGGTAAGAGCTTACTGACGAATTCTAAAGAATGGTTGCTCGATAATCCAGTCAACGAACATCTGAAGTTGAAACTTAGTTAGCATCCCGTGGCTTCAGGTCATGGCTAGACAAGGGAGCCAAATCTCTTGTTACGTCGTTTTCTTTGTCAGGACACTTATCGAACAGTTGGGGAAACACGAGTGGAATGGAGGTCCTTCGCTGGCCGCTCGTCCTTCCGACCAACGCAGGCGCCTGATTGGCCGTTAATAACAAACTGGGGAGCACGAGCTTGAATAGAAATTTTAAATATTGCTTGATCGGAGCAGTTAGCTCTTGTTTTTGCAACAAATCTCATCGTATCGATATTGTATTGTTGCTATGACGATCCTCACTCGACACACATTAAGCGTCGTGGAATTGTTTTTCTAAAAGACGTGGGATATAGATATGAAAAGCCTGCAGTCTGATACAGTCATATGTCGGGTCTGGCAAATTACCCGTAATGAAATTACTACACGAAGAAATGCCACGCATTCTCTGTTGTAAAGTTGATAGCAAGTGGCTGTCGACCAACTCAATTCTCCCTGTTATATGCGGTAAGAGAAGCTGGTATAACCATTACCCGACCTCTACGGATCATTGAAGAGGACCGCCTGGGACTTTTACGACAGAGACATGTGGCCTTCCCGTCTCGAGTCAGATTCTCTGGCAGAAACCTTTCGCCTCAAACCGTCGGGGCCCCGCGAACCTGCGCTGGGAACATACCTTTTCACACGGCGGCCTTCTTCCCCGAGCTGTCTACCATAGTGCCGTGAATCAATTGCTATAGATCCAAGCAGCGTCTTAACATCTGGAATGCAAGACTGTCGGAATGCTGCTTATAGCAAACGCGGGCTGAATACAAGACACCCTACGCTTAAAGCTAGCAAATCACTTCTTAATTGATCTCAAATTATATCTTCCTTCAGCGAAATCAAATTAATTTCCTCACAGCGCTCTCTCTTGGATGTTACCATCATTCCATCTGCCATGCAATGATCAGAGAAAATGCGGTGGTTTAATTAAACAAGGTAGTGGTATTTTCTCTACACGGCCTCCAGCCAGCGTTGTTGGCTCAAATTGTACGAATACCCGATAACAAAGTACAGGCTATCATATTTTCTGACATCAGTAAAGTCAGCGTCAGCATGATCTATTGATTTGTTCATCGCCTGTGTTCTTTAGTTGATAGCTTCGATAAGTGGAAAAGTGAATAGAGCAATGGCTCTCTTCGTTCCTTCCGTATAAGCCTACACAGAAGTGCCGAAGTATGGCAAGCAATTTTTTCACTTCCACCTTAATTCTACATATGTTTAAATCTTTTTAACATAAGAATTTCACATGTGTAGTAAAAACACAATTTAACATTTTGAAAAGATTAAACATACGCAGAATAGACTTTTATTGTTTTAATGTTAGTAAAATTGTTTTCAATTACGTAAAATATAAAGGATAATGCCTCTCTCTCTGGCTTGCTTAAAAACATTGCTGCAACCATTTCAAAATTAATTTTCTAAATTTATCCAAACGTTTAGCAGTAATCGGGCATCAAAATATTGGAAAAAACATTTTTGGCATTGAGTATATATATTATGTTCTCTGTCACAGAGTTGTTATGGTAACGTTTGCGACCAGGGGAAGTAACTTTGATCAAAAACACAATAATACAGGAAGTAGACATATATGTTTCACAAACAATGGCACGAGTTAAACCTCTGTACGACATTGTTCTATCCCTAGGATATAGAAAATAAAATATTTTTGTTAACAAGGTGTGATATGGAGTAGTTTGAAAAACATGGAAATGTTTACTTATGTTTTGTAAATAAATCTTACTTTCAAATAAAAATGTACACTTCCAAACTGCATTCAACCTGTACACAGTGATATTATTATTTATTCAGCAAATAGATTTATACAAAGACGTCCATCTGATATGAGTATGAAGCTCGTTCCACTCCCCAGCTGTGACAGCCGTGGTAACTGACCGCTGTTAGAGTTGGCCTGATATAGAATCAAAGAAACAGTTCCTTGTTGTATATCTGGTGCGTGTGCGTTATAGTATACACATATCAAGTCAAAAGGAATGGTTTCGATTAAGTGAAAGAATTGATAAGAGTGGCGAAGAAGACAGTCAAATCGACGTGTGTCAAATTGTTTAATTGTTTAAAGTAAATGGAGACTTGACGGATGAATTTTGATACAAACGTTTCTCTCAGGATGGCCTCCTGCTGATTTGTTTAACGTCACATCAGCTCTTACACTGAATTCCCAAATTAACACCACCACAAAATGCGAAGTCTTTTGTTTTGCTGGGAAATCAATGGTCCTCAAGTGCTGAGTATATACAACAGTGTTGCGCTTAATCAAACTATCCTCAGCCATGCAGAGGGAGGTTCCAAAGACCCAATCAAACATAGATACAAATTCCCTCTTCATTTGTCCGGGGATGGGTCCATAACATGTCCAGCTAACTCGGTAGGAGTCCGAGTGGTTCAAACATCAAATTTTTGAGAATTCAAAATAAAATGAAAAATAGGCAGTTTATTCGCAGAAAATAATACAACCTCTTTCGTTAGAGCCACTATGATTTAATATGTATAAGTCATATTAAAGGAATGTACTGTTTTAGTAAAAATTGCAATCTATATTTCTTTTATTGCAACAGTTTGATTCTTTGTGTGTCTCGTCAAAGTCAACGGTATTGATAAATATGTTACCATAATTTAAGTTGTGTTGTAAACCTCGAGAAAAGCCGGTAAGAACTATATGAGCTATACCTCCAAAGCTACCTTAGCTCTCAGCACGAATCGACGTGCCCTCGCACACCTGTTGACGCTATTACAATTCAATTATACCGATACATCATAAACCATCTTCAGCAGTTGTTGTACATCACTCTTACAATGTCATTATAGCTTCGCAGATTACAGCTATGTACAGTCTATTTTTGTGCAAAACACTATACACTTGACTACCGGACATTCGCTCTTATGTATATCTAAATGTCGTATTGTATCACACCATCAGCATTATGCATTACATTCAAACCACAACAAATGCTTAAAACAAATATAAAATTTAGATTATTATTATTTACAACGAATCGGGAAATGTTTGTTTGTTATGTACAGAATTTTTTCTTACAACGCATTGTCTCGGCATGCAAGGATGTTCTAGTATTGGTGCATTCTCACGGACGATTTGTAGTTACAATTTATTTGGTTTAGCAAATTTACCCTGAATTCTCTTCTACAAATCAGAGGGTGACAATGATCCTTTCCATCCATTGGGCATATGTCTTTTTTTGTTTTGTTTTGTTTGACAGTCACCATTGAAACGGGATTGTGTTAGGTTTTTGTTTTGTCTACTGCAGAAATAAAAGTAGTACAAATCCTCCCTATATATATTTCACAAGAATCTAGGGATCGAGGGATATAGGATTCGTCCTGTAGGCCTACATGCGTTAAAGGTATAAGTAGGCATTTATCTCCCTTGAATCGGTATTCATTGTCATGGCTATTTGATTGATTGAGTCGTCTTTCTTTGTAGTTAAGGGGGGTTGTTGGCTTGATCAGTAACCCAGGCCATTATATTCAGTGATGTTCTGTAGATTACCATAAATAGTGCGGTCGTCCTCCCAAAAATCACAACTATTTATTAGTAATTATTAATTCTATATTTCAAACAAAAGGTCCATATACAGAAATAAATATATATGTAGGAAAATACGATCTAACATGTACAGATATTGGTACCACAATGTCTGTATGGTTGAAGTTAGTGAAATGTCTGAATTACAAATAATTTGTAAGAGCTCATTTTCAGAACATTGAATTCTAACTTTAATACTAAACATGCTTTTGCGAAGAATCTCGCTTTAATAGTGAAAGCACACTATTGATACAAACCATGTAAATTGCACTACAACCTCTCCTGTAACACAGTAACCAACTAAATGAGTTGTTGTACATATTATGTATCTTTTAAAAGCAGGTCCTAATATAAATACTCAAAAGATGGCAACAATAAATGGATTTAAAATACGAGGAGAACAGAAATTTTATAACAATAGTAGGCTAGAACAGGCACTAAATTTCCTGATCAAGATATTAGCACGTATACAAAGCTTACATTTCTGTTGCTCAAAATCTGTGTTGTCCGAAAGATCAATTTTCAGTACATGACCCAAGTAACAATAACTATCCACATAGTTCAATACCCTCCCACCTAGTTTTGCAAGTGGTTGAGTATGCACCTGATACGTTTAAGGTCAACTTGTCTAACACCATTTGTAGCACCAAACAGTCATGAAAAAACCAATTCCCGGTCCTAATTTAGACATATTATCTCTTAATTAAGAGACGACGATAAGACCTACTCGGGAGGACAATAGGTCCCATTCGGGAGAGGATTCTAATCGTGAGACGAAATGCTTCAACCTCTAGACGTAGCTTCCAATTGGGAGACATAATTAACGTCCCAATCGGCAGCCGGTAGATAACAATCGGGAGACATCAAATCCTAGTCGGGAGACAAGAAGTTTCAATCGGAAGCCAATAAGTTCCAATCGGGAGATAATAGGTCTTAATCGGGAAACTATTAGTTCCATTCGAGAGAGATTAAGTCCAAATCGGGAGATGGACGTCGACCGCAGTTTAGTGGTTAGCGTGTCGGCCTACTATCCCTCTTTGATGTACTATACACAGGTTAGAGCCCGTCTGATGTCCTAAATGAGTCAGTCTCAATCAAATGGCTATAAATCATAATCGGAAGATTATAAGTCCCAGTCTGGAAAATATAAGCAACAAAAGGGAGACTATATATAAATCCTAATCGGGAGACTATATTAGACCTATTCGGGACCCTATAAGTACCAAACATGAGACTATAAGTACCAAAACAGGAGACTATAAGTCATACCAATATAGTTTCCCAATGGGACTTATGTTCTCCCTAATGTTACTTATAGTTTCAAAATATAATTTATTGGAGCTTATAATCTCCCGATTGGGTCTAATATAAGGACTTACATTCTCCCCTTTGTTATTTATAGTCTCCTTTTTGTTACTTAGAGTCTTACGATTGGGACTTATAGTCTCCCTTTTGTTACTTATAGTCTCACGATTGGGACTTATAGTCTCCCTTTTGTTACTTATAGTCTCACGATTGAGACTTATAGTCTCCCTTTTGTTACTTATAGTCTTACGATTGGGACTTATAGTCTCCCTTTTGTTACGTATAGTCTCACGATTGGGACTTATAGTCTCCCTTTTGTTATTTATAGTCTCACGATTGGGACTTATAGTCTCCCTTTTGTTACTTATAGTCTCCCTATTGGGACTTATAATCTACCGTAGGTCCTATCGTCTTCGGATAAGAACATATCGTCGCCATGTTATCTCCTAATTAAGACGTATTGTCTCCTTATTAGGACTTCTTATCTGCTAATTGTGACTCATTATATCCTTATTATGAGATATTATTTCCTAATTATGACTAAGTTCCTAATAAGAACTTATTATCGCCTAATTAAAGGGAAAGGCAACTGTTTTTCGACCTACACTTATAATTTTTATTCCATATTCTCAAAGACAAACATCTGTATTGCACTTGCATTCGAGTAAGCATAGCCGTAATTAGTTATCTTAACAGGCGGGACTGACATCATTGTTCGAAAACACGGTCGGTCACCCGTGTGTCTGTTTGCTTATGGATGCATTGGAGTCATCTATAACAACACGGCGTATACAAAAGCTTGGTCACCCAAGCGCAATGTTAATCTGTTGTATACATATCAAAATAGCTCTTTGAGAAACACATATACGTTCAGTATGTTTTCAGCTTACATGCGGTTTTTAGAACCAGGTTTATATGTACAAGCAGTTGTTTGTTGTTGTATTTTCGCTTTGGGACGGAGCCCCCACTTTCGGCTTTATATGAAAGCATCCACCAGTGCAGGCAATAGGGGACAACCACGACTAGATGATATGACTACTGTGTTTTGGAACAATGCCGTCAGTTCCGCTTTTTAAATTAACTAATTTTTTTTATCTTACTAGTTGTTCATCTTACGCAAGCAAATTATTTTTAAACCTGATCTTTACAGAATAAATGTTCAGCAATCTCCCTTTTTTTCTTCCACACAGAATTTATATAATTGAATTCTTAATGAGTTTGCGTAAGATATTTTCATGTCATGCAGTAGATTTAAAAAACAACATAATTCAATGTTTTGCTCAAATATGCATTTATTACTTTACTTGTTTATTGTTTTAATGTATTTATTTCATTATTTATTTTTTAAATTTTTTTTGTTTGCTCTTTATTTTACTTCAATTTAATTTAATTTGTTCCTCCACTTTATACGAATATTATTAAGGTATTTTAACGTCACACGGCAGTTTTAATAACCAAGTTGGAGGAGTTTTGTCTTACTGAAAAATACTTTTTTTTAGTCTTTACTTTTAGTCCATTTTAATTGGATTCGTGACTCGATCTACTTCATACGCTATTAACTGTTATTATACTTTTTTTTATTCAATATACTTTCGTCAACTTATTTATTCTCTATTTAATATATTTTATTTATTTAACCCTTTATGTTAGGGTTTACTTTTATCACTTTGCCTTTACTTTATTTATTTTTTATTAATTGTTTTACTCTGTTTATTTATCCTCTATTGCATATTTATTTTTGTTTATGATGTTTAATGAATCTGCATATACATGACATCTCATATTTTTATTCTCGTCATGTCTTGTTCCTTATCCGTCTTGTTAATATAGTGACCTTTTAGATGGAAAGAAATCAAATTCAAATTCAAATACTTAGGAAGCTTTCAGAGGGCTGGCCGAAGTGTAATTTTTGTGACAATTTCGCTAACAAAAATGCAAACAAACAGAATGCTGGTTGGAGATAGCCGGAGAAATGGTGTGTATGGGATGAAAATTAGGTCGGCTACGTATTAAACGTTTGTTGTTGGCGTGGATTAAGAGCAGGTTGTACTTTCGTGGCTGTTCCATGTACTCAGGGTGCGTTCAATATTGTCTCGAAGATTGGACATAATATTCCAGAAAGCAGCCTGACGTCGTTTAAAGTTACTGTCAAAACCAATGGCCGGCTTGTCACCCTCCGAATAAAATCGTACATAACGTCGTGTTTCTGTGTTAAAAGAAAGCTCAGATAAAGTTGTAGGGTTCGGCCAATCCTGTGAGTTTATCTCAAAAGATCTATAAAATAAAATTAAAAAACAGATATTAGTTTTAAAGAGCATGGTTTAGTTGAAATGATTCTTTCATTCGGTTGTTTTCAAAATTTGCATAGTTACATAATCCCTCCAGCGACTGACTACGTACACCAGCTAAGTTTATCGCTCCTGTTCGTAGTACAGGTTAGATTACATTTGAACAATAATCAAATAGTCAAATTACCAATGAAACAAGTCAAATACCATTCCGTGCGGCGCCAAACACCAATCCTCAGTAAAAAAAACTAACTTACCCGTGTTTGACGAAATGACTCCACTGTCTCATCATTATCCTGCTCATGTCTCTGTCCTCAGCTGTGTAGTTATACAATGCATGTCCTCGAAGTGGAGATCCAAACAGGTAGAAAAGATCCGATCCGTGAGGTACTCCTGTCAATATATGAAAGACCAAAACTGACATAGGGTTTCTCTATCTGAGCAATGACAGATGCAATAATTTAAGCTAACAATGAAACCTCCGTGTAAATTGAGATGATGTTACCGCGAATACAACAAAGTATAACTTTTACAGATATCAACTTGTATTTATTAGCATAACAAAACGTCGTCCTGTAGTAAACGAGGACTTGAAATCCATACAGATCTGATTCCAGTTGTTCGCATGCATCCAGTTATCAATTCCAAATTGGCATTTATCGAATGGCCGTAATTTGACCAGACGGCCTAGAAAAATGTAAACAGAACAGCTTTCATCCAACAGAAAAAAAAGAAAAACTTAAGGAATGCATTACATGTTGCCTTGTGTCAGTTAGAGCTAAACAACAAGCTGATATGTTTTGTGATTGTTTTGACTTGTCTTGTACGCCGGTGGTGTCGAGGTCGGTTCCTTTCACGCTTTGGGCTGGCGCGCCATCATATGAGTGAAATGACTTTAAGTACGACGTTAAATCCCAATCAGTAGACAAACTCCAATTATTAAACAAACATATGAAGAATAAATTATTAGCCGAAATGCCGAGTTAACTGCCGGTATAGAATCAAGCTAAAGCACGTTTAATACTGACCGGAAACGTCTGGCAAGGGAGACAACTTTGATCGCCATTCCCCGCGATATTGATGAGTAGATATTTTTCTCTGAGTTAATATGTCTAGAGTTTGTACATTCTAAAATAAAATCAATTCTACTTCCTATGTCGAGACATTGACTCTAAGATACACCCGGGCCATCTTGTTTTGC
>JAQQZZ010046258.1:0-10231 GCA_030265115.1 Mopalia vespertina | reverse complement strand
AAAGCTTTATTTCTGTGACGGCCTGTTTTCTTTCGGCTATCCTGATCAACTCAAATGTATTTGGGTGAGCTTTCCGAACTACTGAGTTCATACTGTGAAATTCGGCATCTCAATCGTCAGCCACTGAAACCTGTTCGCACGTCCACGTAGTGGTCCATTCTCCTTCGAGTCTGTTTTGTCACTGTTTCGGGACTTTAAGGGGTAAAGCGATGGAAATTCGGCACTTTTGAGTGGGTAAACTACCTCCCAAGAAAAAGTGCTTTATTATTGTCGACTTCAACATCGACCTTTTTAAAACTAATAGCCATATACCCCCCGCTGATTTTATAGATATGATGACAAGCCACTTTTTCTTCCCTAAAATAAATAAACCTACACGAGTTACAAATCATTCTGCAACACTGATAAATAATATTTTTACAAACTCCTATGAAAAAAATTTACTCCATGTTATTGTTATAAGTGATGTGAGCGATGATTTCCCTGTAGTCCATTTTCAGAACAATGCTCCCATACAGTGCGCCAATAAAACCTCTACAAATTCTTTTTCTCAAAATTACACACGAACAAATAAATAAGTTCCAATCCCACATTTCAAAAACCAAATGGCTAGACGTACTGATCGCAACAGATGCTAAATTGGCGCTTGTAACGTTCCAAAACAAATTCGAACCAATTTATTTTGAATCTTTTCCAGTTACAAAATAAAACGAAAAGAGACGTAAAATAAGCAAACCTTGGATATCGCCCGCAATTCTAAACTATATTTACCAAAAAACAAACTATATCGTAAAACACTTTGTCAACCAACGAATGAAAGCCAAAAAGCATATTAAACTTATAGAAACAAAGTAAATATAATCATTTCTAATTCAAGAAAACGGTACTTTGAAACTAAATTCAATGATGCCCATAACAACATGAAACAAGCCTGGAAAATACTCAATCAGTTCATCCTTCCGCATTCATCGACGAAGGAGGGAATGAAATGTCTGACCCTCCCAGAATTGCCAATAATTTTAACGCTTACTTCTCCACTATTGCAAATAAACTTAAAAATAAAATACCGAATACAACTACTGAGCCTCTTGATTATCTTGGGAATCCTATTGATTCAGAATTCCAAATACAAAATGTGAGCTCTGTTGACGGTAAGAACATTATTTCAAATTTGAGGAATTCCGCCTCTGGCATTGATGATATACATATGTCAGTTATCAAAAGCGTTGCAGACATTATCTCCCAGCCTCTGGCCCATTGCATTAACCTATCCTTTACAATGGGAATAGTCCCTGATATATTGAAAGTTGCCAAAGTCATACCTATATTCAAATCGGGAGACAAAACCAATGTGGAAAATTATAGACCAATCTCTGTCCTTCCAGCCATTAGCACGATCTTCGAGAAAGCCATTGTAAATCAGCTGACTGACTATCTTGAAAAAAAATAGCATTATCTCTGAACACCAATATGGATTTTGAAAGAACCATTCCAGTTTGCATGCTGCAACTGCACTTTATGGCAAGCTGGTAATTTCTAAAGAAAGCGGCACGTATAGCCTTGTAACGTGTCTCGACCTTGCTAAAGCGTTCGACACGGTTGACCATAAAATTCTATTGTAGAAGCTTGATCATTATGGAATCAGAAATATACCTCAATATTGGTTCAAAAGTTATTTATCAAATCGACAACAATCTGTTTGGTATGAAAACAATCTCTCTGATAGGCGTATTATGACAGCCGGGGTGCCCCAGGGCTCTATAGTTGTGCCCATTCGTTTTGTATTATTTATTAATTACCTAATCAAATCATCATCTCAACTAGAATTTTTACTATTTGCTGATGACACCAGTCTAGTTAACTCATCAAATAATCACACTGATTTGGTTCAACAACTGAGTGGTGAACTTAAAAATGTACACCCTTGGTTACAGGCAAATAAACTCGTATTGAATATTATAAAAACCAAATGCATGCTCGTTACGCCGTTTCGCAAGTCCGCCCGTTTCAATTTGCCTTTGGTAAGTTTACATGATTTGGCCCTTGAATTTAAATCAGAATACACATTTCTAGGAATAATATTTAATGATAAACTTAACTGGGATTCTCATATCAATTATCTATGTAAACAAATCTCAAGAAATGTTGGCATAATATAAAGTCATGTGAGAAATCGTATTAATGCAAAAACACTACTACTTCTTAATAATTCCTTAATATTGCCTTTCGTTAACAATGCTAATCCCCTGTGGGTAGGGACATACGTCTCACACCTGCGAAATCTCTACATTTTACAAAACACGTGTAATAACGTGTAAAAATGACAATCACCTTTGACAAACGTTTACAATCCTCTGCACCTCTATTTAAACAACTAAACCTATTAGACCTTACGAAACTCCATACGTTTTCCGGTCTCTCCATCATTCACCAATTCATTAACAGCCCATTTAATTTGCCAGTCTCCCTCCAAACTTGCTTTTGTTACTTTATGACATACACAACTATCCAACTAGACAACAACATCTCGATCTGCATTGCCCCCTTTTTTCGTAACAACCTTTCTATGCACTCTTTAAAAATAACTGGACCCAGAGAATGGAATAAACTCAACCAATCATTACAATCAACGGCGTCGCTATCACTATTCAAGAAAAAACTTAAGGATATCCTTATATGATATATTGTGGACATTAACTCGTAATGCTGCTATGGACTATAAAAGGCAGTTTTATTCACTTATTTTTTTTAATAGTAACTTATTTTTCATAATTTATATAAGTCACTCGGTATAAACTGTTTACTTAAGAGATAGAACAAATCTTTGTAAGACTGTAATCCCGCAAATATTATTTATTATATATTATGATCAATCATTTGTGAAAAACAAACTTCAAACTAATGAACAAATTTCAAATTATAGTCTCTGATATTAAGCAAATGTCTCAATTGTTGTTCAAAGTCAGACACAGATAAAAAAATTACACAATAATAATGAGAATTGCTAAATAACAATTGATAATGGACAGGTACAATGTATAAAGAATAAACACAATCAATAATAAACACAATTTATAAATGATAATAATAATTAAACATGATAAATACAATAAATAAAAACAGACGACACCCTCATGTATACAATATAATTGAACATGTACATAAATGTCTGCTACAAAATGAAACGAATGTACTGTAAGCATATATAATAATGAAAATGACTGCCACATTGACACACTGAGACCCACCTGAAAAGAAAGTTATTTATGAAAATTCACTTTGTTATTGTTATTTGATAAGAATAAAAGTTTCTTTAAAATCAACCGATTATAACAGACCAGGTGCACAAATGACGTAATGCTGAGTGAGGCCCTATGGTAAAATACACTGATTTTTCGATTACCAGTTGAATTTCTTTGGTCTAAATTCTCTCTTCATGGGGCTCCTACACTAACACCCATATCTCACGATCGAGGTCAAACGTACGCTATCCACAGAACCGAATCAGTGTGTGTGTGTGTTAAATACGATTTTAAATAGCGGGCGTTTTCACTAGACTTTCGGGCGTGTTGGTAGCGGGCATTAGGCATAGCGGTTTTAGACTGACTAAGCCTACTTACACAGGGATGGAATCAGAAGAACTCTCTCAAACAGACATGACTCGTACCCTCTTTCATAGATATACAATTTATTTTGCCGTTCATCTGATATTTTGGCAGTTATGTCATCAACACACAGACATAGTTTCACGGGTAAACCGAACACGCGGCTGTGTTTGACTAGGGGATTTCCAAAAATTGAACGTCTGCATTCAGTGGGAAAATTACGGCAAATCAGTCACAGACAATGACCTATATAAAGGCTTTCATAGGATGCACAGAGGCTCTGGAGGAGGGTGTCTTTAACACCATCACTGGGTGGTTTTAACAGTAGATCTGGGCTAACAAACTCGGCAAGCGATTTTAACCAGCTCACGACTCACTATGCATATTAATTATGTGCATCTCAAACGATAAATCCGCCATAACTTAGACATTTGACCATTTAGATACGATACTCTGGTTGAGACTTATAGGTATGCAATTCAGCTACACAAACTCAACAATTAATAGGCTTTCAGTAAAATTTTGTTTTGATGTAGTCCCGCGCATTTAGCTAAAAGTGAGTAATTTTTTCAATTCTTCACGATTACAGAATGGGGCTATAGCAATAGCCTCATACAAAGAGATATGCGAATTATTGCATAATTATAGCATAATCATTTTCAATATAATACACCTCTGTCGTCATATTATAAAGCTTATAACACGGAGCTTTTCAGGACTGGTATCAACAGTGTGATACCAAAGGGTGTAGTACTTACATATTTAATAGATCTGTAAACTTGATCTTGTCTTAAAGTGATACATACCATACCGATCATTTTGTTGAAAACAAGACAATACACAGAACAAAATGATCATCTGTACCCTATAATAAATTTTGAACTGGATCATCTCAGTTATTTTGTGGTCTGGGTTATTCATAATTAGTTCAATGGAAATTAATGCAACGGAAACGCATAACATAAGCAAAACCAACAACTTAATTTTATTCTTCAACATATTGGAGGATTTATGCATTTTTTATTTCTAAAATTTCAAAGTCAAATAGCATTGTTTAAGATTGTGGACGGGTTGCCACTAGGCTGTTGACGGGTTGTCGCAATACTGTGGACGGGTTGGCATGAATTGAGGACAGGGTGGCTGTAGACGGGTTGACGTGTAAACGTGCTGATTGTATCCCATATGAGTGAAATAACATTAAGTGTTAAACAGTGTTAAACCCCAATCAAATCAATCGTACATCACAATTATGGGCGTTTCCTGGATCATGTCCCATGTTTAAATCGCCTTTGACCAATGATTTAAATCAAAATACCACTTTTTGAATTACATTTCTAACTGTAATATTGTCATTAACATGTTTACAGAAGATGTCGAATCGTTCGCTTGGGAAGGAATGTGTGGTGAGTAAAATCTGGGTTGATCAAGTTAATAGCTAAGCACCGAATATGAAAGGGTATCCGCCAAGTAAAAAAGTGCTTTACGCCATGTGACTATGTCACTTGAAGACATTCTAACCGCGTATTTCAATTAAATCATGCATGTCATGTCACTATCGGCTTGCTGTGTAATTCAAATTTCCATTCTGCTGACTTATTTTCTCGCATCGGCATACATACATATTCAAATTAGACTGTAAGCCGCATAGATTAAGATAGACGGATGCTCCATTAATTGAGACGTCATTGGATCGAGACACTGGATATACCATTTTTTTTTAAATATTCGTTTTTCTTAAAGTTTGGGGTTTACATTTTAAAGTTGATTGAACTAAATTGTTTATTTAAATATTGTTTTAAATTTTACATAATATATTCAAATAGTTTGTAACTTAAATTGTTTTTATTTTTACATTTTTGTTCAATTTCTTGTAAGTTTTCTTTAAAACATGTATTATTAGTTTTACATTATTTTGTTTTGTTAAAGTCCTAATACTTTATGATGATGGCTATTTGGTGCTGTGGTACAAAACCATCATCTCATTGAAATACCATTGAGGATGGCGTTAAACACCATTCAACCATTCAACCAACCAATCAATATAGCTTTTGTTGCCTATCTCAGTAAGATATATGTGTTCTCTTGACCCCTTTGTTTCAATGTTTGTTCTTGTTGTAATATTTGAAAGTCATTTACATTTTTGCAGATTTATTGCGTGAAGACGTGATGGTGAACGCACATGGTGAGTATACTCTGGTAAAAATTAGATATCTGATAAGTGATCTGGAAGTAATTTGCCGTTACTGAAATATACCAAACACATAAAAAATAATTAGAGTAGAAGGTTGCTTGGTTGGTTGTTATGTGATATTGGCGCATACATCCTCATGGATATTCGCTCAATAACTATTCGGTATCTTTAATTCAATTCGCTTCATTTGGTTGAATATACAAAAATGACGTGCGGACAGAGAATATCAACAAATAACTTATCGTTTGAACTTCAGCTAAACCTCTTTCATTTTAAAACCATGGAAATTTTCTAGTTCTAAAATATACTTGTATATAGACTAAAAAAACTCATTTCAGAGTTGATACAGGAATGCCTAACTGACAAATCCGTATATAATTGGTGCCGCTGAACAATATACCGAGTGCAATACAATACGTAGTGACTCGCTGTATCGGGCTCAGAACACTGCTCACAATTACCATCTGGGTGAAGATTAAGGTCTTGCTGGACCCCTTGGTCACAACACCTGTTGTGTTTAGTCTCTTGTGCAGAAGAATATAAAACTGTACCATATATATATATATATCTTTAGAAAGCTGGGATATTCAGGATTACATATAAGTGAATGTGGTGAAAATCCAATTATTATTTCTAAACATATTGGTAAAAAAAGTAAATGTCAACAGAATTAATAGACTGCATTTGTCATGGTTAATTTCTCAAAGTGCAATAAAGATTAAACACAATAAATTAGTTGACCGAGTAGAATAGTCCATGAACTAATAAACGGTGCCACGTTTGTTTTTTAAATTTTGAAAAGAACGATCCTAGTGGATTTTGTTGTCTATCCACCTTGGAAAGTCTTATAAAAATGTAAAATACAATTTTCAGCAATTTAACCATTACAAAAATCAAGGTCGAACTTCTAAAAAAATGAGACACACTTTATTAGAGCATTGTGCTCTTTACAATGGTACAACTTTGAAGTGTCTAGAGTATGTAGAGTCTGCTTAAAACTGAAGTGCCAGAAATAGGCAATTAAAGTTTTGCGACTGGAATATATGATTACGGGAAAACTAAATTTGTTTGTACTCGGTATTTTGAATTATTTTTTCACCAACATTTAGTTTGAATACCTAACTTTTAATCCACGCGATAAAACAAGTGGGTTCAATTTGAGCTTAAATGCGCCCAGCAAGACCGTAAAGCGGAATAAATAGTGGTTTACCGGGAAATGACCAGATCGGATACGGTACGTACACACATCAGCTCATCTGGATTATAGTCAAAATGACGCAAACTTAACGGATGGGATTAATGTAAAGAAAAATCCTCCTTTGTCAGAGTCTGTTCAGAATTCTTGCCATTTCATATTATATTTACTGTATACGGCGGAAACACATTCTTCTACACTTAATCCCAACGACATTTCTACGCGTGGTGCCTGTTTTCCTAAATCATCATCTAACTCACTTCCTTTAACATCCCAATGGCCCGGTACCCAGTCAAAACAAACGGTTATACCTTAATAATATAGTATTGTATAGATGGTCATTCTATCCACTCAAAAGCGGCGTTGACCAATACCAAATATAGTTACGTATTCATTACAGAACTAAGCGAGTCAGACAGCATTACTAGACGGTTAATTCTGGCCTCAGTGACCAAATTCAGAGTTTGTAAGATAGCCATAAGCTCACCCGTAAAAAAAACAATGATAAATCAGAAATATGTTTATGCGCCTAGTTTCATTACATTTGCACGCATCCGTAAAAATGAGAAGATACTCCCTCCAAACTGTTTTAGTCGGTTTCCAACGCTAGCTTCAATTATAGATTTAGGGTAGCTTTTTCGAACGAACTTCGTTAAATCGGTATACACATTTGGAACTATCAGTTGCCAAGGTGGGTAATTAACTAAAAACGGATTATGTACGTTAAGGAGGGAAAACATCTGTAATAGCTTCGAAAAACGGACAATCAAGGAATTATTTTCGCCTTATCCCTTAAAAACAAGCCATTGTACCAAGGTGACCTGAGTAGCACAGACGCCGACTTATTGCGTGAGATCATCATTCATTCTAAAATAGAATCGATTCTACTTCTGACGTCGAGACATTGACTCTAAAATACACCCGGGCCATCTTGTTTTGCATTTTTTGTTTAATTTGCAGATCAGTGGCTAACGTCGCCCCAAATATTGGCGGAAATTAATGCGGGATGGCCTGGTATGGGGTACGAGAGATGTCTTAGTCTCGTGCACTATATAAACTCTCGCGAGAATAGGATTGGTCATCAGTCTGAATACATATTGAATAGTGCCAGCTCTAGCCTAACAAGGGAATTCCCCACATAAGACTTGTGATACGCATAACAACGTTGTCCGCATTGTGCTCGACACTGCTGGCATCTAATTTACCCTTTAATGAAACACAACGGGAGGCATTTGCGTCGCAACATTAGTCAAAGCGTGATCGAACATAAGCCTTGTGTAATATTAACAATGTTTGTCAGGTCCTCGCGATGTGGAAGAGACTCATTTTATCAAATTAATACATTTTTGGAATTTGTCAACAAACTGTGAATATGTGATTTCCTCATAAACTACTTACTCAAGACAACATCTAAGTATTTAAAATTAATGCTGCATTTCAGTCTTGACCCATTATAACATATGTCAAGGACTTAGAGAATTCAATGATTCGAAAATAGCACGACTTCAGGTTGAGCAATAGAGAATTGGAAACGCCATTGTTTTGACCATAACAATTCAGTGCTTGTTGTATATAGTGAACACCAATTTAAAAAAAAAATACATTTTTATTAATTGAGGAGGTTACGTCAGCGTCTGGGAATTGCCGCTCCCATGAACGCCATTACATAACTGGTTGATCTAGAAAGTGTATTACCAACACGTACCTGTATAAACCTATAAGACAAATATATCTTATCCACCCACCCATTTTACCCTCGTATGCAAGAGTTTGACAATCAACCCTTCACGCCAGACCATGTCTTAAGCTTTTTCAATGTCAATGAATACTGCAAGTAGGTATTCTCTATTAGTTAAGGGTTTACGTATAGAACTTTCTAGGGTTACGACATGGTCTGTCGTGCTTGGACACATTCTGAATCCACTTTTACTGGCAGAAAGTAGCATATTCTTTTCTAAATACCACGTGAGGCGATTATGCAACATGTTTTCTTTAAGCTGACACAGCGTTGACGTCAACACGATAGGTCTGTATGACACTGCTTCGTGTGGATTTTTACTTGGTTTCAATATGGAGGTTACAATTGCCCGCTTGCATGATGCCGGAAGACACATTTTAGTCCATATATCATTAAACAATAATAACATAATGTCTAGACATGGCTTCATAAGGATGTTTAAGCATGTTGTTCGTTATGAAGTCTTCGCCTGGAGAAGTGTCTTTGCACGAAGATAACGCTCGTTTTAGCTCGACCGCTGAAAATTCGTCATTAATGACTTGGTCGTTAAATTTAATATTGTTAATATTATCCAAATTCAATCTCAAATTTTTCCTTATTCTCCAGAAATACATAGTCATAATTATCATAGCATTAATACTAACTTGCGCGAACTGATTGACGCACGCTTCAGACTTATCTTCATTCGAGAGAAGAGATTGATCATTAACAGTGATAGTGGAAACAGATCTAGGTTTATTACTACGGTTTGAAAACGATTTTACTCGATTCCAAACCTGTTCGATTGGAACACGTGCCGTTAGATCAGAACAATAGTTTATCCAACTTTCTCTCCGAACAGACTTAATAAATCGTTGTGCTTCAGCTTTCATCTGTTTATATAGCAATATGTCTTGCCAAGCTCTATTTTTGGCTCGTTTTCTGTCTTGTATCGCCTCAGTACAGTCAGGTGTCCACCATGGTATAGGGGATTTGTTGTAACGATTACCCGTTGTTTTAGGTATAGATATAGATGCTACCTTATTAATAGCATTTTATAAGAATGTTATTAAAAATATTAACGTCATGATTAATAAAAGACCAATCAATGTAGTGATTAGATTTTTCTCGAAAACGGTCTACTTAGTGAGTTTTCCACCTCCCAGGAGCATTTACTTCAGTTATTAGGGGAGAGCTGCCGAGTGTCAAGCAAATTGGAAAGTGGTCAATGGCGCAAGGGGTGCCTGGTCGACATCCAACGAGAATTTGTAACTTAAATCAGTAGTACATATAGTTAAATCTATACAGGACAGTTTATATGTTTTGCTGCCAAACCGCGTACCTGATCCGTCATTTGGAAAAACAAGTTTATTGTCATCGATGAACTGAATGATAACTCGGCCATTCGAGTCGGATTATCGTTACCTCACAATGTACAATGGTCATTACAATCTCCAGTGGAGGATTTAGGGGGGGGGGGGGGGGAGGGGGCGCACGGCGGGATGAAAAAAAAGCTAAAGATG
>JAQQZZ010046247.1:0-10232 GCA_030265115.1 Mopalia vespertina | reverse complement strand
CTGTATTTGTCCTGTCTTGTCTTTGTTTGTTGCCAGTGTGTCGAGGGTGGTTTCCTTCATCCATTGGGCTGGCACGTTGTCATATACATGTAAGTGAAATACCCTTGAGTACGACGTTAAACCCCAATCAATCAAACAAACAAACAAACCTTCCATATATTCTTTGAAAATAGTGGACAATTGGTGTAAAAATAACTATAATTTATTCAAAGATTTTTTGAGTGCGTATTCAACGCTTTAAGAATGGAACACCTCAACTAGTGAAACATAAAGATATGCTTAATGTGTTTTGTCTTTTGTAGAATTTCCAGCCGCCAATGCAGGATCCAGCTATCCTATCTTTCCAACGATCACCTAACATGATGAACACCACACTGATCCAACAACCCACCAGTAATGGCATCATTAGGGAAACAGGATTTGTTGAAAAACTTTTGGTTGGTTTTATTTATATTATATATACACTGTATTTACCTAATTAATACAGAATAAGCTGTGCAGGATAATATCTAGACAAATGAGATGTTACTTTAATAGTGTCACTGTGTCAGTACTTCATGTAGAGAAGGAATACTTTGGGACATTATGGGCCTCTTAGTTGGTATAGTGTTGGCCCTGTCAGCCAAATGCCCATTCCTGTCTGGTAGAGTGTTTATCATTTACCTGAATCACTTGGCATAGGGGGCAGATTGAAATGTTTCAGGAAAAGGGAGTGTCTAGAATATTTTGCCAGGTTCCTATCCCAAATTCTCTACCCCCTTTCGGCTGATTTTAACACAGATATTATGCAAATACATGTAGTTATTTAAACACTATTTTTGTGAAATAGCCATTAGGTGATACCTCTCTGATGTTTAAAAGGTTCAATTATGTTGAATGGGAACTCACATGTTGGGAATTTCACGGCTGTAACGACGGCATTGACTGTCGTGGCCCATACAGACCCACTACTGATCCAGTGCAGTATGGGCTGCATGTGAAATATATATGTACCTGTACATCAAGTCATTTACATGCATGTATATGTAATTCACATGTTGATAAAATAATCCAGACATAACTCACAACTATATCAATAATTTTGTCACCCACCGGTAGTATGGAACCTGTTTAGAAATTAGTTAAAAAATACATTTCTGGAAAAAATACTATAACAAAGCTTATTAAAAAATTAATTTAACCAAAAGGGTGGTGTTACCTAGAAATATTTGCAATTGAAAAATCAGTGGCTTTTTAAATAATGCCTTGGCACCCCTTGATTCATTTTGTTTGTTGCCTTGGTGCCCTTTTGTTCAATCAGAAAGTGCCTTAATGCCTTTACTCTTTTTAGGACAACAATGGCAATTACTGCAGTGCCCCTAAAGCTGTGAATTTCATACTCTGAAAATGTTTTTTTTTTGTTTCAGCATTCCTACGGTTTTATCCAATGCTGCGATAGGGATGCTCGACTCTTCTTTCACTTCAGCGAATACAATGGAAATGTGGACAATATGAAAATCGGGGGTAGGTTATTTTTATGGAATTTGTGTGGGGAATGAATTCTTAATTCAGTGAACTGTAGATTTTATTAAATGTCTTTACCTCAGGTTAAAGGTCCTTTGATTTAGGATAGTATGTTCTGAAATACAGTTTATGCAATTATCTGGCAAAGAACATTATTTTTTTCTATCTGAGCATTGATACGTATAGCATTTCACACATTGATTGTGTTGTTGCCTAGGGGTGGAAGAATATCGCCGTCTATGAGCTATGAGTTAACATAAACCAATCCTACACGAAAGGCAGCACTTAGGCATAGACTTACACTGTCACAAAGCGAAAGTAACTTTGAGTCGGCTCAAAAACATGATTGGAGAGAACATCACCAATGTTTCTCTCTTCCATTCCATGGTTTTAATAATATATTTGTTTATCCACAGCTTGTAATCGTATGCAAAAGTAACAATTTTAAAGCTATGTCTTTCTGAAAATAGACAACGTTAAAGTATAGGCCGATTGCTATATTATCAAAACAACTGTATATTATAGTTCAGAATGGATTTACTGTATACAGTTTTGGGGAACTTCCTGCTCTTTGAGCTATGAGCAAACTGACATGTTGCAGTGTCTTCCACTACTTATTATGACAAACAATTTTGTGTGGATTTTTTAAAAGAAAATACAGCAGTACGAACAGTTTTGTATTGATTTTCTTTTTTTTTTAGCAATGTTATCTATTACTTAGCACTATGGAGGAAGATTAATTTTCAAACAGTTGCAAAACATTTTATGGTCAATTATTGTTGGAATACACTGCTGTCATATAAGTGAAATACCCTTAAGTACGGTGTAAAACACCAATCAAACAATCCTCTTTTTGGAAAACAGTTATTTGAAATATAAATAAGTTTTACGTTTTTTTTCACCTATGAATTGTCTGCTTGACATTTCTCTGTTTTGTGACAACCACAGAAAACATCAGATTTGTGTTGCTTTGCACTGGGATAAAATATCCTCAGGAAATCCTGTGCAAAACAGAGGACATCATGCTTCTACATGCTCTCATTGCCTGACCTATGTGTAGTAGTCTGCAGCAGGGATGGATTGAAGTCGTTTCATCGAGTACACTTATATAAAAATCGAATTTTTTAATTTACCATGATTGAATAAAATTATGTTTTGGGGCCCTTTCAGTTTGATGCCATATATAAATGTGGTACATGAAGCTAAATTGCTTAAAAATATTCACATGATACTGATAAAAAGGGAAAAAGTAAAAATGATAATCCTTGTTTGACTGTTTTTTACTCTTTTAAGTCATAAATTATACTCCTAATGTTCAGCATATTCAAGTTCTTGCTGTAGCATTGATGCCAACATTTATAAAGAAAGTTTTTTTGCTTAAAACATCACTATAACAGCGATTGTAGTCAAATTATACATTCACTGATGAAATTATTAAACAAGGGGATTAACTCTCTTTCCTTGCTAAAGAAAATAAGGGAAGTAACTCTAGCTGATATATGTATCATCGATCTGTTTCACAGCTATTCAAAACGTATCCAAAGTTTAAAAAACGAACCTATTTCCATACAAATCAAACTAGGAATTGATAGCAGTAGAATTTGCGATACTATTATGCCCCAAAATTATGCAATATTCACAAAGCCAAACTTTTCAATTTTAAAAGAAAAAGGTTTTTCAGCAAAAATATATATCCTTGTTTGTTTGGGTTTGTATTCGAAATAGACTTCAATCAACCCCTGCCTTCATTGAACTGACAGAGCAATGATATACCAGTGATGTGTCCTTAATTAACTGTATAACTTAAGGGGTTCATAGTAGTCCAGTTTAACTACCTATTTAGGGTAGTTAAGCTGGAGAATAAACTCAACTTGAGACATCTTTTTAACTCATCATTTTTAAAAATCTCAATTCAGAAGTCATTTCTAATGTTTAAGTATGATGATAAAAGTAAATAGTTGAACATTAAAAAGTGAATGAAATTTAATAGGACACTAAAAGAACTTAATTTTTTCAGTAAAAAAAATTCAATATTTGGACGTCTTTGAACCCCTGGCTGATCTAATTTTAATCTGATTGGAAATTGCCACCTGACAAAAGGGTTTAACACTTCTCCATTTGTTCCTGTTTAAGATTCTGTGGAGTTCCAAATGTCTTACGACCGTCGCTCAGGGAAGCCAGTGGCGTGTGCCGTTACTAAGGTAGAACATCCACTTATTGACGTGGAGGTGCTCAGTGAAGAAAAATTTAAAGGGTCTATTGTGCAAGAAGCCAAACCTCTAAAGAACAAAAATGTAAGTTAAGCATGCCTCAAAGATAATTAATAGCTCAATTAATAGAATTTTTTTCTCATAGAAAAATTCAATCTCCAGCATGGTCTTATATCTTATGATGCATGGTGAAATTTAATAGCCCTTTGAATACTCTTTTATATGTTTCACATTGTCATTAAATTGTGTTATCGTTGCATGCCTGTCTAAATTGCCATAAAGACCTGGTACTGATGCATGTCAGTTGAATGAAATATCAACAGAAATGTTGTAAAACACTTATTGACTTCAACAAAAATTTGAGAGATGCAACTTCTGTTTGAAACTGAGGCTACTTTAAGACTTCAGACTTTAATTCTGGTACAAGTCAGTTGCAAAAAATACACGCTTAAACCGTGTCCTGAATTAGTCGATGATCTCTTGACTCAGCAATCTGATCCGCTACTGAAAAAGTCCTATTGATTTTACGCCTTCATTGGATTTATATTTTGGATGCACAACTGAAACTTTCATTCCATAATTGATGTCAGTTGGACAGAAATTTCGATTGCATCACTGTGGATGCAATATATGTTATTTAAGAGATTTAATTTGATCAAATATTTTTAAAATCTGTTTGAAAGCTATCTGCTTTCTCATTTAACTACAAGTTTAAACAATTGTTGCTGCTTTTAAAAGCTTCAAACAGAATCCGTTAGTTTTGCGTAATATTCTTTGACTGAGAGCTCATATCTTTTTTCATTCTGAAGAGGTTTGGTGTTTAAAGAGCACTAGCCAATATTTTATATGTAAACATAACGCCTGGAATACAATAATGATTGGACAAAATCCGTTAGTTTTGCGTAATATTCTTTGACTGAGAGCTCATATCTTTTTTCATTCTGAAGAGGTTTGGTGTTCAAAGAGCACTAGCCAATATTTTATATGTAAACATAACGCCTGGAATACAATAATGATTGGACAATGCGATCGTTTTTTTATTTGTGAATTGTATCGATGAATGTTGAGTGTTGAATTGGATAATTGGTTGTTGACAAATAAGTGATTCAATACATTTGGTTAGAATTTCAGTTTTCTTTGGATTTCTGTGTGCTAAAGTTGTCATTGACCTAACTATAATAAAATTAATAAATGATTTAACATCAATTAATTGAAAGCCAATTTGTTATAAAGAGAGTAAAACATTCCAACAAGTCAACAAATTTCAGTTGTGTAACAGAAAACTTTGTTATAAAAAGTTAACAAACTTTTATTTTTTTTGTTTCATGTTTTCTTTATTACTGTGATTACTTTTTATATTTGCTATTTTTGTTCCATAAAATACCAGGAACTAACAGAACGCTTTATTTGTAGGGCTCGTTACCAGATGCAGTGGATAGCATGGGTAGAGTTACTTATGAACACAATGGAGAATGCTTTTTCCTTCCTTATGGCGTTGAAGACATTTTGGATTCCAGTGTCAAATTGAAAGCGGGTGATCAAGTGAACTTTTCCATATCTACAGATAAAAGGTGTGTAATTATGTTTTAATATGCCAGCTGAGTTCAGTAAAGCCCTCTCCTGCAGGGCTGTCTTTCGAGGTATACTGGCGTACACCGTAGTCAAACTGTCTTCACTTCATTTTTCAATCGAGGAAATAATTTACATTTTATTGTTATGTTAGACTAGCCAAAAGCAAAATACCCTTGACTACGCCTTTTAACACCAAGTAATCAACCTTGTTTTGCAGATTTGAATCTATAATGACGGATAAATAAACAAATCAATTAGGCATTTTGTTAGAGGTATGGTCATCATATGAGTGAAAGTTTCTTCAGTGTGCAACCCTCCTTTCATGTACAGGTTCAACTTCTTGATGAAAGCAAATATATTTTTTTAATGGAAGGGAAAAAAAGTTATATTTAATAATGAAACAAATTTATTTTGCAGGAATGGTAATATCAGAGCTCGACAGTTAGAAAGTACTCAGCCCTCACCAACCCAACGACATCAAGGTGTAGTCTGCTCTATGAAAGACAACTTCGGATTTATTGAGAGAGCGGATGTTGTTAGAGAAATATTCTTTCATTACAGCGAATTCAAAGGAAATATCAATGAACTTCTACTTGGAGATGATGTGGAGTTTAATGTGCAGTCAAGAAATGTAAGTTTGTCATTCATGCTGTATTTCTTTCTGTAATAGATGAAATTGATCTGTTTGTGGTGTCATTGTATTGTGCCCTGTATTTGTCCTGTTTTGTCTTTGTTTCTTGCCAGTGTTGTCGAGGGTGGTTTCCTTCACCCATTGGGCTGGCATGCTGTCATGTCTGTGAAATAACCTTAAATACAACCTTAAACCCCAATCAAACAAACAAGCAAGCAACATGAATGTATTCTCAGTACCATGTATTGAGCTAATCTGCCCTCTGGCTAAGGTCAGTGTGTTAAGAGCTGTGTTATACTGTCCATACTTTACATTAGATAAAGGCCTCTGGCTAAAGGCAGTTTGTGTGAAGAACAGCAATACTGTCTTTACTTACATGTAGCACTGGAGGAAATTAACTTTCCAACATTATGGAAACGCGCTTCACATCTTAGATGTAATAGTGTCAAATTATTGTTGGAAAACACTGCCGTCATATAAGTGAATTACCCTTACCATAAAACAACAGTCAATCAAAACATTAGAGAAATATTGTTTTTGAAACTGAAGCAAACGCTTATAATTTTATGATTGTGTTAGTGTGAGAACACCACTATCATATAGGTGGCATGGTCTTCAGCACGGCATTAAACACATTCAATCAATTCACTTGTGGAGATAGATTACTGACAGATTAACATATATGTCATTTCCTTGATACCCTTTTACTAAAAATTGACTTTTTAAGTTACCAAAATTAAATAAAATTTTGGTTTGTGGGCTGTGTCCTGCCACGAAAACACATTATATAAAGTTGAATTTCAGTAAATATTAAATATTTGTCTAATTTCCATCAATTACTATCAATATATTGTACACTAAAATTCTCACAGTGTCTTATGGCACTAGCCTGCGGCCGTGGCTTAGTGGTTAGCGAGTGCGCTTTCTGAGCCAACTTCGATGTACCGTTCACAGGATCGAGTCCGTCTGTCGACCCTCAGGTATATGAGTGAGTCACAAGATGTGGCTCCGGCAATCACAGGGGTGGTTTTTACGAGGTTTTCCATGGTAATAAGGCAAGGAGTAGTGTGAAGTGGACAATCCGTTGTCATTTAAGTGAAATACCCTTGAGTACGACGTTAAACCCCAATCAAACAAACAAACCAACAATCTTATGGCACTATTATAAGTGTGATGTTCCTTGTGATGTAAATGTGTGTGTCGCCTACGATCCGTTTCCTTCACCCATTCAGATGGCTTGACTTCATATTATAACCTTTAAAATGGCCCCAACCAAGCTTGCATGAAAATGAATACATTTAAATGATTTGTGTTTTATCAGGGTAAAGAAGTTGCAGTAAACATTATCAGATTGGCTGAAGGGACAGTAATATTTGAAGATATAGCCCTGGACAAAGTAAAGGGAACTATTTTAAAAACATTGAAAGGTCCGAACAATCGACGGCAGGGTGATCCTCTAGCAGGAAGAGTGGCTTTTGATTCTCCAAAGGGGTATGTAGAAGCCTGGCTTGGCTGAGCAGTCTAGGTGGCCAGCATTTATTACTAGTTAATTTGTTTAATTGGTGCAGTTCTCAAGGAGTTAAGTATGCAAGAAAGACATAGTCACCTATTGGCGAAATCAAAATAGACTCTAGCTTTATCCCATCTGTAATGAGACGATGACAGAGAGCTTTGCCATACAACCTGGACCGATACAGAAGTTTAAAACACTATCGTGAAAAGACTAGAGGTTTTTTCCCTCTGCTTCAAAAGTGTCTGTTCAAAAACTCTCCCCAGCTTACAGTCGACTTTTACCAACCAATAAGAAAGAAAAAGTTACCTCAGCTTCCCCTAAGAGTTGCTATGACAACTCTGTTGGGCTTCAGGTAGATCGAATGATGCTTTAAAATAGGGCTACCCAAAACAATTAGGTACTGGTTGACACAAATATAGTTTAAACCTAACATACATGTAGTTTTTAATATGTTTTAAACTGTGTCAACCAAACATTTTGAAGTGAAAGGGGCCGTTATTTAAAATATTTTTTATGTTTAATTATTCATGAAATGTTTAAAGATAAATAATTGTTCAGGATGTACTAGGTGTTTAACCACTGCAAATTTGCCAAATCATAACACTTTAAGTTTATTGGACTGATAATTTGTTTACCGGTACTGATAGTACATGTCATTTAGAATGAGGGTGCAGTAGATATCTCTACAGTGTTGGCAAGGACAATTCCAGCTATTATATGACCAGTGAGAGGTTGGAGGGTGTTTGATGTTTGCTTGGTGCTCCCAGTGCTTAGGGCAACACAAAACCGTGGTCATTGTTTTTCCAGGCCTTGTGATTTGGGGTGTGGTGTCCTATGCTTTAACACAGACCACTCTGTTCAAATCACAGGACCTGCCAGTCTTGTCTTTTTCAATGATATCGAGGGTGCCATCATATGAATGTTAACAACCTTATCTTCATCATAAAACCCCAAACAAATCAGATAGTTTAAATTCTGTATGCACTGTTATTTATTTACAGGAGAGTGGAGATTCCTTATGGTGACAAAGACCAGAAGGGTGACTTTACTCTGCTGATGGGAGATGTGGTTGAATTCAACATAGCCACTGACCGGAGGGACAAACTACAGAGGGCTACTAACATAGACCTGATCCATGACAACTTCCTGAAAAGCAACGAAAATCGAGAACACGTAAGAATTCTGATTTTGTAGTTTAAATTATTTACATTGCTGCAGATCTCTCTTGTTGCACTCTCATTCCAGAGTTGTCTTTCCTTATCAGTCCTTATGCGGTGGAGGGAGCGACCCGTCGCCCTAGTGCTCTCGTAGCAAAAGGGAAACAAGAAGCCTATCTGTTTGTGATGTCTCTGTATTGCCTCCTCTTTGTTTCCAGTGACATAGAGGGTGGGTTCCTTCACCCATTGGACTGTCATGTGGGCAAATAACCTTAAGTACAGTGTTAAACTCCAAGCAAACAAACTTTTCCAGTCCACGGCTGGTTAGGAGGGAAGTTCTTCTTGCCCTTGGAGATACGGGGCAACCAGAGGCAGATATGTTGTGGAGGTCTCTGGTGCAGGGGTGTTTTCCTTTACCTATTGGACTGGCACACCATCATATGAGTGAAATAACCTGAAGTATTGCATTAAACCCCAACAAAACAAACAATATGCAGCCATCTCAGTTATATCTCCAGAGAACTAGGGACGAATATTGAACATCGTGAAATAGAGTTCATTTCTATGTCTAAGGTTTTGTCAAGAATCTTGTCAAAACAGTACTTGGGACTTGTTAAATCTTTCCATGAAGTTGTAGTGTCTTTTTAACATATCAATAAAACCAATATTTGTTTTGTCTTCTCCAGGGAGTGGTATCATCATTGAAGGAAGGGTTTGGTTTCATTCAGTGCACAGATCGAGATGCAAGAATGTTTTTCCACTTCAGTGAGCTTATGGACACATCAAGGGAGATAACTCTTCAAGACGAATTGGAGTTTACTGTGATACAGGTATTAAGACACTTTTCCTATCTGCTTTGGGATCTGATTTCCAAATGTGTTCCCAATGTCCTGCTGTTTTAACTTCATCTGCTTAGTAAATAATTTATTTTTTTTAAATTTTGAAGAGGAGGGGGTTAGAAACCATGCTTATTTAATGTTAATGTTAAGAAGAAAAAAAAAGCATTGCCTTTCCAGTATATTACAGTTCAGAAATTATATCCAAAGTAACTTTTGAGTACACTTTTTTATACATTTAGTCATGAAATCAGAAACTGTTAATCAGCCATTGGAATAATCTCAAGTTTTCTCGAAAAAATTATATTATGTAGATTTAGTTACATGTTTTTTTTAGCTGGCCTGTACGAAGAGCTTATGTCATAGCCCTGGCGTCGGCGTCAGCCATGTAAAGGCTTCTATAATTAAATATACTGAGGGAATTTCTGTGAAATTTTACACACAGTTTGCCTGACCGGAAAGAAAGAGATTATTAAAATTATATGGAATTCTGCGCATATTAATTATACAAATTAAGTGATACTGTTTTAGAAGAAATGGTGTACAATTTGCGTTAAGCACTGTATATCCACATGAAAATGTCTGTAATACTCTGTATTAATTGGGCCCGCGGCGGTGGCTTAGTGGTTAGCGAGTGCGCTTTCGGAGCCTACTTCGATGTACCGTTCACTGGATTGAGTCTGCCTGTCGACCCTCATATGAGTGAGTCACAAGATGTGGCTCCGGCAATCGTTGGGGTGGTTTTTACGAGGTTTCCTCTCGGTTTTCCACCGTAATAAGGCAAGGAGCAGTGTGAAGTGGACAATCCGT
>JAQQZZ010046246.1:0-23633 GCA_030265115.1 Mopalia vespertina | reverse complement strand
GGGATTAGTACATACTCTACCCAGGTCTATCTAACAGGCCAATCCGGATATAGTGACAAATTACCATCTTTTAGGGATTTGTAGTTTCTTCAAGAAAATATACAATTCACCAATAAAAGCACTATAGGCCTACTATCGCCTTTTCCCAAAAGAGTTTTGCGCGAAGTAAACGCAAACATATTGTTTTCTTGTACGATATTTAGCATACAGTTGAGAAAAAATAAAATAATAAAGAGATTGGTTATTCCAGAAGTACCATGGGCTATAAAATAAGAGGAGATTTTACCATATATGGAATTACTTTCGTTTTAAACGTATTCTGAATCATTAAACCTTCATCATTTAATAGGACTAGTGACGCATATGGTGATACATTTGAACCTTTCACTTTGTGTCTGATTACAAATAATCAGTTAGTCATTTGGGTGTCTTCTATACTGCTATATGGATGGGTGTGTCTCCGAGATGTTGCGTGTAAGGTGTAATCAATATTCGCAATATCTACAGATAATCCTGTCAGAAATGGAAACAAACAGCGCTACCAGTCGATACACGATATACATGATATATTTCGAATAAATGAAAAGAGAAAAAAATTTGCTTGCCTCCACTGGCATTCGAACCAGGGACATTTCGGTTACAGACCCAACACTCTACCGACTGAGCTACAGATGCTATCTGTATTAATGTAGCTGACAGAAGTGCGAAGGGTCTTGTCACAAGTTTCGCAAAACGAACTTAGCTTACGTCGAACGTAACTGTCATGGCAACACTGTCTTCAGTACTGGTCGTCATGGTAACTACGTTTTACGTTAGCTTACATCGCTTGGTAAAACACGCCTCTGGGCACATTTTCATGAAACTTCGTATGACAAATTGTTATGGCAAATGACGTCCTCCTTGGGCCCACTATCTGACAAGTCACCAGTACAGTCTTTTGTGAGGATTTATTGACGGCTATATATTTTAGAGTTCTGTTACAATAAGCTTCAAGGTAATTCAATATAGTGTATAACTTTGGCAGAGGGATGCCGTCCAAAAGTTTATATCTACATGCTTAAAATATAGAGTTCCATCGCTTGTCAGCCAACCAATCACTTTATCCATCTAGAAATACAGTGACTCAAAATGTATTTTCAGTTATAGGATTTAGACCCTGTGCTGCGACGGCTTTGCCACTATGGTCATATAATTCTGGTTATACAAATAATGTTAAGAAATTTGTACAATTTTTAGAAATATGTATGTATCATTTTGTTCAGCGACGAAGTGGCTTGACGGATTATAGAAGAGAATTCTGCTATATATAAATACTTAAAAGGCACCATTAAGTTAAATGTAATGGAATATTTTGCCAAATCAGTCACGAAAGCAATAGGTTTATATCTGTCATACTTACACGGAGGGGCCCCTGGCTAAGGGCTGTATATAATTGAAGTATATTTATGCTGTGAGCTATGGTGGAACATTAATTTTCCAACAGACCATTTGTTTATAACACTTCACATTTTATTGGTGTCGCTGTTCACTCTTTGAAAGTAGGCCCCTACACCGCCGTCATCAATAAATAAAATCAATCAATAAATCAGTATCACGCAGAGGCACATTTACGTTAAACTGATAAATATTCCTTCCGCTGTAGAAACCAGACAGATTTCTCACCAGACACCCGTTATAGCAGCGTTAGCAATACAGATTGTATCAATAGGAATCTTTAATCGATATTCTACATTACTTACACTTCCGGGTTCAGTTTTATATGAAGTCTTAATACGACACAATCTGCGACACTTGCTGGATAGGATTCTCAACAGGTGTGCCGTATAAGTGTTGTTTCTTTTTCTTTTTGCCTCGTAAGTACTTGAGGCCGTACATCACTTTTACCATAACAAGAATATTTCACTACTATATGTTCCAGTTCAAGTTCTTGATCATATTTGATCCTTGATACACATCATATATAAAATACTGGCGTACATTATATAATCTACAACATTTAACAACCTTGGTTACAATTGATAAAGGATCAAACAAATTATGACAGAAAAGTTCCATAAGTTTAGATATTCTATCGTGATAATAACTAAACTGTGTTACAATTGTGAGCCTTGCGAATCTGAAACCCTTCAAATACGGGTACAAATTTGACAGTTTTGCATAAAACACCTTTATAAAATACTCAATCATCTTAAACGTGCTTGGTCTTTGTAGTAATATGGTTCAATGCACATTTCACGGAGAGACGAATAATAGGGACAAATCAGCAGTATAGTAACATTGATAGTCGGACATTGGTGGAAATCTCAAACAACCCTTGTAAAAACAATCCCTTAAACTCCAGACAGTGGAAAAACAATTACGAATACGCCTGAGAATTCGAACCCGTTTTTGTCGGATCCAAACATCGGCGTTCAACAGTCTTTAAAAAAACGATCTGAATTAAAATACATACACATGAGACTGATTGATTGATTGATTGATTGATTGATTGACCAATATGTTGATCACGGGTTGGTTGGTCTGTATGTTCGTTTGTTCGTGTTTGCTTGGCTGGTTTTTTGGAAATTTGTTTCTTCTTTTTTTAGGTGATTGATCACGACCAGTCCACAAATAGTTGATCTGATGAAGTGGACAGAAACACAACAGACCGACAGGTACATCTGCACTAATCACCGATAAAAAGCAAAACAATGCCTGAATGTCAAGACGTGCTCCAAGGCTATTTCCTCTATTTATAGCCTACTCTGCATTGGGAGAAGGCGGCCTACGCGTATGGAAGTGATCTGTTATGACCAAAGTGAACTCGCAATACACAAAAAGTAGAATTGTATCTAGAAATTATATAAGGTAAAGCCTGAAAATATCTCCGATCTTATAACAAATATATAAGGATATAACTGTTTTGATCCCACGCGTGACTTACTTTAAAACTTGTATTTCCAAAAGATAATTTTATTTAATTATTAAAAGGAAATATTAGGTAAACGCACGCAGAGATAGTGGCGGGAATGGAGATCAGAAGGGACTTCGTCTTTCCCAAGGCAAAACGGACCCGCTGGCTATAAGGGGCAGTTTGTTTGAAGAATAGCAATGCTGTCTCTACTTAGCACTGGAAGAAGATTAGGTTACCAACAGTATCAAAACGCTTCACATTATATGGTTGTGCTAGTGTCAGTTATGTTGGAATACACCGCCGTCATATAAGGGAAATACCCATAAGCACGGCGTAAAAAATAATCAATCAATCAATCAATCAATCAATCAATCAACTAGCAAGGTAATGCGAGCTATATGTAATTCAGTAATGTATGGTTAATTCAGTCATAACATTGGTGACTCTTATAAGCTAGTAGCAGTGAAAGATATTTTGTTCGACGTGTCAACACGTTTGGCTATCCTCAGAATGATAACAAAATAATTCAGTTTCAAAACGTCTCTATATTCGTAATAACACGTCTTGTGTGTATAATCTGAATGTGCATACAGCGATGCAAGTCCGGTCGACAAACTGACGTAAAAACAGTTCTGACAACATGGTTACAAGGGCCTAGGAGATGACAGCAAACTTGGCCAACTCTCTGCCTAGGTAAGGTACAGAAAGACGCCGTGTTTGTGTTGGTTTTCTCCGGTAATCCGTGGACTTTCGCATAATCACACATTGGCGCAAACAGAGCGAGGAGACGTCACCGCGTACATGATATAACCACAGCAGTGCCAGGCGACCACTTACACCTTCTATCTACATTATTGTTGACTGGTCAGTAGGTAAACATCCGATTCGGCCTTCCATATGATAAGAATTTCAGATGTTCTCCTTTTCGTTTCGTCAATTCTTAAAATAGCTTGAAATGCTGATTTGATCTTAACGTTCAGACTCAATAAGATCGAATAAGAGTTAGCGAGTTGCTTTAACATAAAAGCGTATAGTAGTCATATATCTATGGAAAATTTCGGCGTTTCGCTGATAGAAAATCAGTTTAAAGCATTTGTAAAACTAACGCATAAAATCACTGCCAGATTGAGTGTATCATACCTGAAATTCTTCTTGTTCTTAAATTTAACCAGTTTTAATAAGGCCGTGGCTAGGTGGTTAGCCAACAACATGTGAAGTGGACAATCCGTCGTCATATAAGTGAAATATCCTTGAGTACGACGTTATACCACAATCAAACATACAAACAAACCAGTTTTAATAGTGCTTATGCAGGTTTCTCATCCATGCCAATGTTATACATTATATAAAGTGAAAGTATTACGGTAGCCGATGAAAGCCGCACATATTGCATGATTAGTGTAACGCAACGCGTCATCATTTCACAGTAAGTACATACTCATCGAACGCGTCACCAGCTTGCCAAATGACATCCAGTCCTAAACAGATATTAGCGACAACATGCACTAAAGTGTTTAATATTAAACAATGGTGTAAATAGAACCCAAGTACATAATTTTTTTCTTTGACTACTTGGTATTTAACTCCGCACTTTCGGATTTTTCTCTAAGAGGTTGCTGCTGTTTATTGATGACAAGCTGAAGTCACTGTTCAATAGTCACTGTTGCGTGGGCTCCGAAGGCGTTCGATCCTATATCCGAACCAGTCATAACATATAGACACTTGGCCTGGTACGCTACCCAGTCACAGCATACGGACACTTGGCCCGGTACGCCACCCAGTCACAGCATACGGACACTTGACCTGGTACGCCACCCAGTCACAGCATACGGACACTTGGCCTGGTACGCCACCTAGTCACAACATAAGAACAGCAGACCTGACACACTACTCAATTACAGTATACGGACACCAGGCCCCGACAACCCATCCCAATCACAGTATACGGACACCAGACCTGACGACCCACCCAATTACAGTATACGGACACCAGACCTGACAACCCACCCAATTAAAGTATACGGACACCAGACCTGACAACCCATCCCAATTATAGTATACGGACACCAGACCTGACGACCCACCCAATTACAGTATACGGACACCAGACCTGACAACCCATCCCAATGACAGTATACGGACACCAGACCTGACGACCCACTCAATTAGAGTATATGGACACCAGACCTGACAACCCATCAAAATTACAGTATACGGACACCAGACCTGACAACCCATCCCAATTACAGTATACGGACACCAGACCTGACGACCCACCCAATTACAGGATTAATGTACTAGTACGCCACCCAGTCACAGTTTACTAATAACATACCTGACACCCAACTCAATAAAATTATACGGACACCAGACTTGACACCCTACCCAATAACAGTATACGGACACCAGACCTGACAAACCACTAAATTACGAGATACGGACACCAGACTTGACACCCATCCAATAACGGGATACGGAAATCTGACCCGATATCCAAATCAGTAACCGCTTACTGACACCCCACCCAGTCAGTCATCAAGTCGTTGCTCGTATAATATTCAACCCTAAGCGGTCGGCAAAATACCAGCAACTCTTGTTATTGTTAAGACAACGTTAAGACAAGACAGCTTACTACACAGATCGACCATCTTTATCGGTAGCAGCCAACAAATCAATTAATCAGACAGTCAGCTTTGCTTGGCTGTCAACCAATCAATCAAGACGCCAATAAATTTGTCAGCCAACCAAAACAGTTGACGCCAGTGGATATATTTCACCGATATTTCTAAGATCATTTACTTCACACAGATTCTGCGACCTTGGTGCAGTAAGGACAGACGCTAGACTCCGATCGATTGATAGATGTTGTTTTTATCTAGGATGGACCAGCATGAGGCGTTATGAAAGGTTCTTGGGATTAACCTAAAAAAACACAATTTCCGAGACTTCCTGATTGCAAGTTGACGTAGATTTAAGCGAAACAAAAATATCCACCAATCAAATCGTTTGGTAAAAGGTTTTTGGTCAAAATATATCGCAGGGATTTGTTTTTTTAGCAAAACAAAATTTCTAAGTGGTTTAATTACGCACATTTACACGTAACATGTTTACTTTGTTCTTTTTATCGAAATTGATCTATTTCTCGAGAGTTTTTCCTCTTCTATATTCACCATTAATGGTGCATCGACAAAAGGTCTCGTTTTTACCGACAGTGTCTGCCATATAGTAGTTGTTTGTCATATGCAAGGCTTCACTTAAAAAATTGGAGGGAATGGAGTACAATGAACTGGACGTATTTAAAAGGCCCGTTTTATCTACATTGACACCATATAGGCGTATTGAATATATACGACAGGTTAATATGTCCTGCGGCCAGATGCTCGAAGCTAAACCTCAAATTTGGATAATGCCATAGACTTAAATAAACTGTCAGTGGAATGACAACAGAGGTGTAATCAACCGTTTATAGTTTGGCAGTTATGTATTCTTGACATGTAGGTATGGATAAGTATTAGTTCAGACGGGAATTAAGACAACTCGTGGGGCTCTAGGGTTTATTTTAACGAGCCCGTCCCCTCAAACCAACGATTACACAGGTGCAATTATGTGGCACCCAAGGGCGCTAATTTTTTTTATATCGGTCTACTAATCTTCTCTGAAATCGCAAGACATAGTCAAGCTTATAACCTGAGACTTAATGCAAGTGTCAATAGTCTTTGCTGTACTGTGTGGTTCCGGAAAATAAAACTCTGACTTAAAGTAATCATACCACTGCCCGGATGTCCATTTCCTAGCAGTGATTACTGTAAGTGAAAGTAACACCAACATCGCCTCTTAATTATAGCCTGTCACAGTCTAAAGGCATATTCTGTGTTTTTAAAGCGAGTCTAACGCTGTCAGAATATAGTTTAATCATAGCGCTAACCACTACAAACCCAATGCCGTAAAATCACGCGTTAAAAGCCCATGTAAACCATTGTCTCGTGCCAGCAAACATTCAGCATGACATTTGACAAGTCGTCGCCCATATCAAACAGATGCAATGACACAATTCACGAAACTAGAGTACGGACAAATTGTCATTGCAGAAAAACTTCCGACACTTGTAATTGGACAATTTTCTTTTAAAGCCGTCCGAAGTGTTTCCAAGTGTCCTAGAAATGCTGATCGCAAATAAGGACACACGGCCGCAATTGCAATGTGTGCTCTGAAGCAACCCGAATTGGTGTCTATAGACGTTGGCCGTTTAAACCAATGCGAATAAATTGAAACTTTCGCTAAAGTAAGGTGCAACGAGTCGACAAAATGCACTGCAGCACAGCAAGCATTACATTTGTACAAGAGAAGAAAAATAATTATAACATACCCACTATCTTACAAAAACTTATTCGTATATTTGTTATAACTTCGTTGAGTGGCATTTGGCATTTAGAAGCAGGGATAGTAACATAACAAGGTATTTATGTATAAATGCTCGTCAATAAACCCAGAAGTTCTAAATCCATAAATACCTTGGTATGTTATATTTGTTAGAACAATTCAATTTCTTTCACATATTGGTTAATAGCTATGTGAATTTTAAGAAATACGATTTTAAACCCCATTCAAATAAATATAACTTTTGGTATATCTTTCGCTGTATACCTATATACTGATTTGGATTGACACGTTGGAAGCATCATATATATGAAAAGGATCATCTCCGAAAGCTTAGAAATATAGTTGTTATATTTTGATTAAATGAAGAGAGAAACATTTGCTTGCCTCCACTGGGATTCAAACCCATGACCTATTTATATATACATAATTTATTCACATTACATAATTATGTACTGTATTAAGTATTTTTCGTTGCTCTTTCACTAATGAGGGATATAAAGGTTAGATATACTAGTAACTATATTTGATATCAATCCCATCAAAATCAACTTAAACTGTTCCGTTCTGATTCACTTATGGCGTATTTCTTCATACTATCAGTTCGCGGTTAATATTAGTATTTGTCTTGCTTACAAAAAAGAGGGTATCATTAGAAGTCTCCCATATGTTTTACACTAAACTTTAACACGACTGGCGTCATAAATCTCCATAAAAAAGTGTTACAATGATCGAAATCCACTGGTTTCTTTACCAAAATCTTTCTGACTGTAGATTACTTACTCATTTCTCGAAATATTCTTGAATTAACAGATATAGCGCAATATAACGACTTAATGGATATTACACATGCAGGTGGTAATAAAATTGACCATATCAGACCTGAATGAAATTTTTGTGTAAATATTACTTTTTTATGAGTAGGTCTATTTTCTGACCATTGTATATATGTAATATATTCTTTTAGAAAATTATTTTCGAATATTTGCTGACCTTGAAGAGTTCTTTTCTGACCATTACATGCATTGCTTCTTTTATAAGTTATCTTTCGAGTATATTATTTGCCTTTCCTGTTATTTTTGGCATCATGGATTCAGTATTTAGTATTTTAATACTTACTTTTTGTGTAGTGCTACACATGTTTTGCGTATTGGTGTATTCATAACAAATTATAAAAAGGGCACTCTGGTCCGTCATATAAGGGCGTGGGTTTTGGGATGTCCTAAAAGTGAATTCCCCTGCGGTGACGTGTGTGTCACAGCCACTCAACATTATACTGATTAACTTTTTGATGACTAAAATATTTCAGTGGATTACAACAAAATACACAACGATTTACATATATTTAATTAACATTTAAAGATTAAAAAGGTAGAGGTTAATCACACTCATTTACAAACAAATTAGACTGAAGTGACCCTGGTTGGTTGGCCAGGTAGTCATGCAGTCGATCATATCGTTCCTGATTATTACTTCTAGCTAATTTGTGTTTTCTCGCTGCATAGTTGGTAATTTTAAGGTCTAAACCATGACTTGTTTAACTTCTACATACACTCGTATTTCTAACAATATCACTGTAATATGTTGGTCAATAGGTCATATAGTTTTTTTCAGAAATATTAATAATATAAGTAGTAAGTTACTGCGTAGGTATATATTTTTGTTTCCAATAAAAGAGAAATCGAATTCACCTGTATATAATATATGGCCTATGTCACAGTCTGTGCCATAAACGCGAGGGAAATTTTTTAGCGTTAAACGGTGCTTTATATCATTATGAAAACATCCATTTGGGATGAATCCAGTTTATATATTTGGAAGATATGACCTTCAAGGTATGCGCAATAACATGTGAACGTACACTAATCATGGGTGTTTACCCACTATACAGAGAATTAACCCAGGAATAACAGATTCTTAAACGAGACTAAATGATTTGTTTACGTCAAACGGTGTAATCATACCGCAGTTGATATCGGAAGTCAATATCAGATTTATGACCATTAATAAGCTGCCCCAGACAATCTATGGTGATTCGGAGCACCAGCTGTATAAATATAGAACTGGAACATATAGGGGCCTACTAATGTCCCGGAAAATAATGTCCGGGGATAATAAATGATAGCGTTAGCAAATCTAAAGTCGGCTATACAGAGTAGATTAATGGCGTCTGGAACAGAGGTTGCAGAATGTTCTCACATGTAACGATGGTAATTATAGTCTGAGTGCGTCTTTACAGATTCGCTCAGCCACCAATTTTCATCATCACTATTAATCAAAGAGCGTGAGAGCGTGCACGAAATGATCACCGCGGAGCTGTGAGTACTATCTACACGGTCAGCGTGCACGTGGCCGCGCAATTACACCACAAAAGTATGCGTACAATGATAACGCAATTAGCGACCATTTTAGACGGTGAACCGGAGATGAATTCAATGCAATTCACCTATGGGACTCTTCTAAAGAAAAGGACGGGAAACGAAATACAATACCTTTTACAAATCGCACATGTCAGCTAAGTTGTGCGTGTACTATTGAGCACTAATATCGCTACCTACATGTCACCATTTGCCGAAGTGCCACAGCGACGCTTTCTTGTGCTAATGTAATTTCCGTCTCTTTACACCAGAGTGATTTTGCATTTCCTCTCGACTACTTTTTACTCGTAACGTTATTTCAATAGACCTGCTAAGAGCCCCACGGACACAATGTGTATGGGTGCCATATTCACCTGCTTGGCGATCACACAGGAGCTGGTTGCGTAATGGGATATACAGAACATGTACACTGGATCGCTGAGGATATTGAACATTTGTTTTTTCGATAAACAACATGTCAGCACACCAGACGTTTTTTTTTTCATATAAAAGGAGACAGCTATTTAACAAAACCGGTTTCCGGGAGTTGACAATATGCCCGACGGAACATGGCCTCAATACACTATAACATTTCAATTACATACTTCATGTCCATCATAAAACTCATTGACGTCTGAAAAAAGTGTCAAGGAATTCTCCAGGCGTGATATTTGTCCCCTAGGGACAATGTGGTCATTTTCTTCCTCGCATATTCGATCAGCACTCACGGAGCAAGACAGAATATGAGCTTTCACCTTAAAAAAAAAAAAGTTCTTTAAAACATATGGCCGTTTACAGTGAGAAACCTGCATGTCCAGAAGACATTGTTCAAAGCTTTGCGAAAAAGAATTTTAAAAGAAAAACGCTCAATAAAATTTAACATCTGTGTTCTGTGTTCAATAGCGGAATATGTGTATTTAACTAAAAAAAACAAAAAATTTACATAAAGACGAAAAATAAGACTTCAATCAGTTAAAGTTATTATGAGTAATTGTATGCGGGGTGTATAATTGTTTTATCTGCAGGAATCCTTGGTTTACGGGATGTTGTCTCGACCGGTTGATTATTGTTCGACTTTAATACTTATTTAATTATTACACCCAGTATAGGCCTACAAGTAAACTTGTAAACAAGTATGAACCAAAACGATTAGAACACGAAAAGAGAAAAACAGTAATCGCATTCAATATTTCTTGTCTGCTGCTAGTAAAAAATATATAATTTAAGAGTAGATATGTAAATAAGAATCAGTCAGCCTTGTCCATATTGTAAAATACTAATATGGACACATAGCTGAAGTTATAACTGCCGCCAATCCAATGTCTTTCATACCAAACTCTGAAATTTATTGGACTAATTATTTTGATCTTAAATTGAAAGTATAAAATATTCTTTTGTCATTATAGCTTTTCAACTAGTTATTGTTTTATAGATTCGGATTATATATTACTTTTTTAGGACCGAAGCAAGTCTAATCTATATATTTTGATCTATATATGTGTGTTTTTTTTAGGATCAACTATTGTTAAAAGGATTGTGACGACAGATTGTCCACTTCATACTGTTCCTTGCATTATTATGGTGGAAAAGAGAGACGAAACCTCATAAAAACCACCCCCGTGATTGCCTAAGTCACATCTTGGGATTCCCTCATAAACCTGATGGTCGACTCGATCCCGTGAACAGTACATCGAAGTAGGATTAGTACGCGCACACGCTAACCCTAATCCACGACCGCGGTTGGTTGTGAGAAAGCTTCCTGTTGCCCTGATGCTCTCAGGGCAACACGAAAGTCGATCAGTTTGCGATGCTTTCAGCGTGTCTTGTAATTATCGTGTTTGGTTATTGTTTATTGCCAGTGAAGTCAAAGGGGGGTTTCTTCACCAATTGGGCTGGCACGCCGGCTTATGAGTGAAATAAGCTTTTAAATGAGCGTTAAACCCAAATCAAACGAAAAAGAAAATCAACAAAGAAATCTTAAATTGTCTGCTATATGGAAATAGTCCAGTTGCATGACAAGTTCCCATAAGATACGTGTGGAGGCTGTTGGCAGGATAGAATTTACAACATGCATGATAATTACGACAATCAATAATGCTAAATGGACCCGCGAACTGGTGCAAGAGTGATTTGTATATTTTTTTATTACCTTACAATGTATGCTTGTTCGAATACAAAAGCGAAATATAACAAACCAAACCATTTATAGGAAGAGAAATAAACGCCATATATTAAACGATGTTTAGTGGCCCAATTTCTTCAGACTATCTCCATTAGCGAGGAAAATTGGACACGACTCTTGACATGTTCGCGTCCAATTACCGGTAGAAATGATTGCAGACAAAGTCATCGATCTTTTGTTCAGCACAACTAAAACCAGTGATTTTCTCAGCTAAGTAAACGAGATAGGTAATCTACGTCCGTCAACGTCATCAGGAGAAGACAGCGAAATCGAGCATAAACGGAACTGTAATCTAGCATAGTATCGATCTGTGGATTTGACATGGACCTGACCTCGGTAAACAACACCGCCACCACCACCAACAACAACAACAACATCAACACTTTCGCACTGAACCCCTTGACCATAGACTAGGTCACGATCCAATCATATCGATACTCTCTTCCTGTAAATCGTTTATCATCTTTATTTATATCAAGTTTAAATGTGACAGAATCACATTTATTTTTATGATTGATTGGGTTTTTTTCACCGCGATAGGGCCTACTAGTGAATTGAGATGCATTGAGACAAAATGAATTTCCTTTTAGCCTAGATAAAGGTATATGCTAGCAGGACGGAATCGATAGACATGCACTACAGGCAGTGAGTCTGACAGCTGTTATATATGGTATCGAGAGGTTGTTATCATCACCGATTCTAAAGTTTCTAACTTGCTTCCTGGAAGACATAGAAATGCTCGCTGTCCCGCCTTCGCTCGTGATGGAACTGTCAATGTAGCCGCTGAGCCAAAGAAGGCCTACTTGAAACTCCCTAATACAATTCATTTTATTCTGAAATTCTATCTCAATATTTTCTGCAACAATGTCAAAAGTTGATAACTACGTCATTGGTTTAACCTGTATAATCTTCCAGGAAACAAAATGAACCTCAAAGTGTAAGATAACTTTCAATTATATGCTTATCGGAAGTTCTCTTTTCCATTTATTTGGAGGTTAACAGTTAATGATGGTGTATTAAATAACCCTAGCTCAACCGGACACCTGCCTATCATTGAACGCAGCACAGTGGTCCGGCGAAGACACGGACGTGGAATGACCAACAGTTAAGATAAGACTTAACTCAGCACTGGTCATTTCCTACATGTGTCGAAAACGTGTTTGACCACTGGTAACACTGGCCGTAGTGGTTAGATTTCGAAAACTCCAAGAAAACACTATCGACCTCGCACCGAAACATTTAGTAATGACAGATGTCAAGGTCGCAGTGGAATCAGTGGCAAGGCTTTATGGATGACCGGACGGCGCTCTCATCATTTGACCTCTAACCCATCAGCGCATCCTCCCAACACCCCGTTCACGCTTCCATCAATATCTCACAATACCCCCTCCCCAAACTCCCCTCGAATAATGGATTTCTTGCTTTCTTTCGCGCTACCTCTGTAAAACCATTCGAGAATTAGCCGCCAAACGCAAACCAGGACTAAAGTGCGGTGCAAGAGGGCATAAACAATCCAATCCCATTCGGACTGTCACCAACGTTCAGCCCAAAACGACCGCTTGGATCAAGCTCTATTATGTTGCAAATGTGTCGCTGATCCTGCGTCCTTTCATTCATTCCATTCAGCTCTCTAAAACAAGATTGATTTCTCTTATCGTAAAATTGCCATGTTTACATTAAAACCCAGAAACCAATGTTTTATACTTTAGCCGAAATATAGCATAAATACCCGCCAAAATAATTGACAACCATTTTGTTTTTTTTCCTTCATGTATGTACATCAGATAACTTTACTGTAATGTAATTTCTACAAATATTGGCAACAATTTCTTCAGAAAGAGAAGCCAAAAACTAAATCTTTATAAATAAAATTAATCACAGCTAAGGACGTCGAATAATAATAGGCCTAGTGAGGTTTTAATTCTGTATGACGTCAATTCTATGTTAAATTTCAAAGATTTCTAGTAAAACATTTAAAACCAAACAATATTTATTAAATTTCTACAATTTTCCCCGGAATATTCTAATTATACAATTTTAAGATAATATTCTTAGACTGAAAGAAGTATGCATGTAAATATATAACATGCTGGTCTGTTCAATCTACTCACTTAACATGCAATGAGTCTCGGTGGAATGTAAACAGTTTTGACAGTAGCGATTTCTCCAGAAAGCCTCGAACTCATTTGGGGGAAAAAAACGTATTAACTGAGAGAAATTATGCGACATGGTTTCCATCTGCTGGCAGTTCATTGCCCTAGATCTCGCTCCGCGGCCCAGAAACACGCGAAGCCACGTGTACCCCGATGCAGGGAACTCGTAAAGGGTCGCAGGTTGGTAACACGACACTGTCTCCGCGATGAGGAAGTGGGCTGCAGCAGAGATGAGACTAGGCTGTCCAAAGAAGCTTCTAGGGATGGGGGAACAGGATAGTGAGCTACAGCCACGCATCTCCAGGGTGTCACCAAACAGCACAGATAGAAACCAGACGGCAGAATCTCGGAGGCGCTTTAGGGGGATAACTTGCACCTGATTCTCATTCGACATCCACAACATGTTTTCTTATTCATCGATAATGGAAGTTTTTGATAAACAGAAATCTATTTGATACTGTATAACAGAAAAACACATAGTAGGCTACTTCTGACCACGATCTGACTATAGGACAGTTAGAGAATTATCTAGATTTATCCGATAAATATCACGTATTCGTTTATTTATAAATTATTTATCGTGATTTAGTCATTTGCACTATACCGTACAGTTAACACTTATGGTGGTGACAGCATGGAGATAACAGACACTGTGACCCGGTGCAAATCTCAACGATATAACACGCCTACTTACAGAACAACGATTGATAGTCCATAATCACATTTGCACAATTGACCACTGTAACATTACAATATATAAGGGAACCACTTAAAAACAGTTTTTGCTTTCAATTTATGAGATGAACAAATTTAAATTGTAAAACGACCATCCTGTTTCTTCATGATAGAACCGTATCCTGATATTGAAATACACTTTCCCCAGCAGGTCCCCGTTTTAGGCCGAGGAGATAAACTAATTACAGTTTGAAGATGACTGTAGGAAAAGAGGTCCTCAGCTCCTATTTCTTGCCATGTGGTCTCTTGACTTATGTGAGATAAATAAAACGGGAATGTTCTTCAAACACGGCGCACTCAATGTCACTTCCAATGGCCACGTTAATTTCACGCTGTAATACACACCGGCTGTCGATTGCTCAATAACATACACACAACTCAATGGACTTAACCAATTAAACTGTTTAAATTTAAATATTAATTCAAAATGTCATGAGACCTCATTTAAATGTTTATGATAGACACGTGTAATGACCGGAAACATTATTTACAAACTGATTTTCAGTCATTTAAACACTACTGACAGTTTGTGTTCACTATATAAACGAAACACGTACTCGCAAACCAAACAAAATCGGACTAGATTTTGGAAATTATTTATTCTTGAATGATGTTATTGAGGAATGTCATTACTTTCGTAACGAATATTCCTAGAGAGTTCTACGACAAAATTTCCAAGCATCAGTATACCAACAAATAAAGTCAAAAAGATTTGTCGACATCATTTGTGTCAAAACTAAAACCTGATTGGTAAGCTGGGATATAGTATAATATGTTCTATGTATAAATACGCTTCGAGCTTCTTCAGAATGGGCGTAGGGCTGGGAAGGAGCTTTCTGTTGCCCGGGTGCTCTAAGAGCTAAGGGACAACGTGCTACCGATCTGTTTGTGGTGTCTTTGTGTTATGTCCTGTGATTGTCCTGTCTTGTCTTAGTTTGTTGCCAGCGACATCGAGGGTGGCACCCTTCGCCGTCATGTGAATTACATAACCTGAAGTACGGCGTTAACCCCCAATCAAATTCTGAGAATAGTTTGCCGTAGGAGAAATCTCTTATTAAGATATCATTGTGTGACAGAAGAATATGTCTGAAATATACACATAAACATTCAGGTGAAAAATTGTTTGTTTGATTGGGGTTTAACGTCGTACTCAAGGGTATTCACTTATATGGCGACGGATTGTCCACTTCACACTATATCCCTTGCTTAAATACGATGGAAAACCTGAAGGAAACCACCCCCCATTTGCCGGAGCCACACAGGTCCTCTGGCTAAGGGCAGTTTGTTTGAAGAGCAGCAATACTGTTTTTGCTTATATCACTGGAGGAAAATAAACTTTCCAACATTGAACATTATGGAAACAATTCACATTTTTGTTGTGCTAGTGTCAATTATTGTCGGAATACACAGCCGACACATAAGTGAAATACCCTTAAGCACGGCGTAAAACGTGAAATCATTCAATGCCAGAGCCACACTGTATGACTTACTCACATACCCGACCGTAGACAGACGAACTCGAAGTAGGTAGACACGCTATCCGCACTAAGGCACGCTAACCACTAAGCCACGGCTGTGGGCAGGTGTGAATTTGAAGCGGGTTGTATCAACTACATGGGAACTGTAGCACCATTTATTGAGTGCTGCTAGTTTTGGCCATAATCCCGAGTTTGAATTCAGGTTCAAGCATGTACGTTTCCACATTTACAAATATCTATCAAGCGTGTCTGAAACAGATAATAGACTGTGATAAACGCAATACACTTTTCTCAGTAAAATGTAGTCAATTTTCCACTTCGATAGATATTGGCAACCTCTCTTTACTTTAGAACGGTCTCTGTATGCCACCCATTCGGTACATAATGTAGATCAGGCGATATATAGAGAGTTGAGCACCCTGCCCTTATTAGAAAGTTGCCTTTGCATGTAAAAATGGTTCAGACATACATACACTACTATCCAGGTCTATTCATTTACAATAATAATATAAAATTGTCCAAGTTTCTTCTCCCGGACAGACAGTGCTATTTTCCAGTAGACATGAGCACATGACTTCCATGGAATGGTATATTGGTCAACGTGCATTCTCACGGTGCGCTTTGTAGTAACGATTTAAGGGAATTCCACTTATTTGCGGAGGTTTGACTGGTCCATATTTTCGTACGTTCGTTAAGACCAATCAAAATGCCACAAATAAGGGGAATCCCCTTAAGTCACTGCGATAAATCGTACCGTGAGAATACGCATTTACAGAATGTTGATCCCTGCTCAGCGATACAGGCAAGGTTATGAAGATTCACTAGAAAGATCCTAATGACATCGACACGTTTCCACCTCACATGTGGGTATTTCCTCCATACATACAGACAGACCGGTTGATTGATTGGTGTTTAACGCTGTGCCATGGGGTATTTCACTTATATGACGGCGCTGTACCCAGCATTAATTGGTACACTATCACAACCATGTAAAAAATGCACAGAGCATTGCTCTTTTGGCAATTAATCTCCCTCCAGTGCTAAGTAAAGCAGAATGTTTATAATTGAAACATACTTCCCCCAGTCGCATTGCCGAACAAGATGGAAGTTATAGTTGTGCTAATGTTATCACAGCACGATTTGTATGTTTTATTGTTAATAAGATACTAAACTTGTCTCTGGGAGTTTATCTGGAACATAGATGATTCCTCGGTTTTAATTGATCGACATCCTGTGCCAGTGGGAGAAATTTCTTAGAAATGTACCCATATTCAATGTAACTTGCCAAAGAGCAACGGAGGTACCGGTATATGCCTGGTGGTTTGTAATATGGTATATGCACAGCAGTTGTTCGCGATATCCATCTGTTTTATAGGCCTACTGGTTGTTCTACTAAAACGTATGTCTAAACAATCATTTAAATTAGGATTTCATTTCAGAGTGCTTTTGCTTTAGGTACAGTTTACAGAAAATCCTTACAGAGCCCCGGGAGACGTCGTTGAAAAAAAAGAGACCAGAGAATCTTTGAAGCGACTATACTATCCCATATGGTAGATTCATTAAAGAGAAAAAAATTGGAAGAAAAACTTTGCCTGACCTACAGTACCAGTTTTATTGCTTTAACGTTTCTGATGATGTCAGCCTTGTAAATGTATCTAAGTCAGCACGCCAAGGAGACGCCATCTGTTTGTATGTAAGTAAACTGGCCGTAACTGCTGACATCCACATTCCAAACAGTTTGGATATCAACTGTCATCCATCAGGGACAAACCGGCAAAGCGACGAGGATGGTCCTGGCCAGGACAGTTGAGCTTCCCAAGGGTGCCGCACATCCCAATCTCCCGTCACAACGTCTCCTATAGAAACAGACTCTCGATTTTAAAATTAAACCAGCTTGGTGTGTCTTTACAGATCATATCATCTCAAGTCGACCTGTCCAAATCCCCCAGTCTCCTAATGAATTCATTAGCGAAATTCCTATCTGATTACAAGGGTGAGATAATATTAACAACCTCGATTCAAGTATTAGGGATGAATCGGAGGTCTTGCTGGGTGGCCACGGGATAGCATGGGAGGCAAGACGGAGTGGGCTCTTCCTATATGACAGCGCAGAAAATTCATAGCGATAAATCACTCAAAGTAAATCTGAAAATTTATTTTAATCATCAATCGTCATACCTGAAAGGTGACAAAAAGGTAAGTTTTACCCCCCCCCCCCCCCTTTCCATCCAATAGCCCGGGACCTCTGACTGAGTGAAGTGTGTTTCAAGTATAGACTTGTCACTTAATGCTTTGCTTAGCACTGTAAGAACATTAATTCTCCAACTGCGCAAAACACATCACATTTTATTCTTGTGTTAGTGTGGCAATTACTGTTGGATAAATCGCCGCAAAAGAAGTGAAATACCATTGGGTACAGCGTTAAACACCAAACAATCAATCAATCAAATAGCCCAACGCGAATCTATGGGTGTAGCAAGAACCATTTCAATCTCATAGGAAGGTAAAGTCATTAACAACTGGCAATACATAATATACATTAAGGTGCCCCATTGGCTATATTATCATTCATTCTAGGTAAAAGATTACGTAACGTTAAAGATCACACGTTGGTTGACTGCCTGTAGATGGCAAGTAACGCGAGAGAGTGTGTGAAAAGCCAATCGTACTCCCCAAACTCCTAATTTAGACGAGATGGTGTCCGTCTTCTTCCAGAAGAGTGTTTCGAAAATGAAAAGGGATATTTGTATATAATACCGGCAGTATTAGTACCGTTGTTTGCAGCCTTAAATGACGTCTTACCTTCACCATTTTCTTGTGACCATTTTATATGTCAGGTATCAACGCCATAAAGACATGCCCTAAATTTCCATAAGGAATGTTTGACCTGCACAGCACTGCTTTGAATCTAGGCAACTCCCAGCCTCAAAGTCATATCCACAGGTGCCTGGAAACATAAGGTCTCGGAAACAGTCATTTCTGATAATTTGTCGTCGCCATTTCACATCAACGAGTCTTCAATATTCAGTTAAACCGCTTTCCATTTTAAACACTTCGCCATATTCCCGGTTATAATGCGCATGCGCACATACCGAAAGGCAGTATAACAAGTGAAAAGGCAATGGCAAATTATCAGAAATTACGGTTACCGAGACCTTATGTTACTAGGCACTTATGGAGATGATTTTGAGGCTGGGCGCTGGCAGTGCATTGCAGTTGCTACGTTCCTTGTGAAAATTTAGGGCATGCCTTTATGGCATTGATACCTGACATATACAACGGCCACAAGAAAACCGGGAAGGTAAGACGTCATTTAAGGCTACGTTGTTCGATGCACGCATCTTACTAGAAGAACATGTACTACAAGGTCTTCGCAAAAAATAAATTATTTCTCACTACAGATAGTTATCCAGCCAGGAGTCTGAAACAATTGTACATTACCTCCTTCGTCTTTTTTTCAGCCGAGAATTGACCGAGTTTTGTACGAATAGAATTAACGCCACAAGACTGGAAACAAGCAACGGAGTTGGTGAATTAGATCCGATATAGTTCAGGTGTCTTTACGTCTACAAATCATCGGCAAAGACATGATGCCTACAGTCGTCAGATAATGCGGAGAAGAGCTATTCTTCAACAACCAGAGAGATATTAACCTATTTTAAGTGCATCGTATACCAGGTATAAATGTAAGTCGGAGAAGCGGTTTAGTGTAACTATATAGCTTATAGAAAGGGAAAATAAGTGGGATTTAGAAAAAAGATATATAGTTGAACTGAATATTGTGTTGTTTTGGTGTATATATTTTTTTTAAGTGTTTGTTTTTTCAGACGATACCGGAACGGGGTAAGATGTAAGTTTAAGGTTGATTGGCCGATTGGTGTTTCACGCCGTGCTCAACAATATAGACCCCATGCAGTCTCTAGGATGGCAGCGATGTCCTCCTCTCGCGCTATTTTGGAATAGATATGGCTAGCTACACTACTCGAGTCTTACTAACCTTTAGAAATAAGCGAAAGCTACTATAGTTATGCACTTTATCTTCCAATACATAACAATTGTATGAGCTTCCCTTTATTTACACCAAGGGTCTTCCTTGAACACTTGTGGGTTAGATTGACCCATAAAACCACCACTTGACAATCATTTCTCAGTAGAATTCCTTGAACACTTGTGGGTTAGATTGACGCATAAAACCACCACTTGACAATCATTTCTCAACAGAATACCATACTCATTTTTGATCGATTAAAATTGTCTTCCTGGCTTGAGAACGATATTAGGTGGGACATGCCTGGGTCTTTCGCAGCTGGGAATTGTCTCTCGGTGAGTGTTCAACGAAAAGGCATTTTCGGTCCAAAATTTTGTTTGTTTATTTGATTGGGGTTTACATCGTACTCAAGGGTATCTCACTTACATGACGACGGATTGTCCACTTCACACAGATCCTTGCCTAATTACGGTGGAAAACCGGGAAGAAACCTCGTAAAGATAACACGTTGGCTGACTACCTGTATATAGATGACAAGTAACGCGCGAATGTGCGCGAAAAGCCAACTTATAGAAAATTATAAATAAAATAATGAATTAAACGGGAAATAAATGGAAAGGGCCAAAGGTCATGGACAACTATACGGCATGGTGAACGCTTAACCTTAAAACCAACCCTAATCTTTTTCTGAACGAACCAAAGACATCACAAACCGATCGGCTTTACGTAACCTCTTTGCTCTGAGATCACCAGGGCAAAAGAAAGCTCCCTCCCAACCCTTCGCCATACATGATGGGGTTTATCGACAAATAAAATTCATTTCACAAATAAAATTCCTGGAGTCAAAAGATATAATAACGTGAACTTTTAACGACGAAAATGAAAAAACCACAAACGAGTAACAGTGAAGATGCAAATCTTATTCGTCAATACAAAGTGTGGTTGTCATTTTTTTTAAATAAGGCGTACTTGTATTGAAATAAGTGCGTTGAATTAGACGCAATGCATTGGGAATGCGCCATTAAAATGTTACAAAAAAACTGATGCCAGAACGAGGCACAACTGTCGTCTGCGCATTAAACTATTTAAAATCCCACACAATCTTGACAATTTATTGTCAATAATTATTAAATGTCGCAGGAAAGTTATACTAACTGCCACTAGGGAAGACTTAGAAGTTAAAAGCTGTATTTTGGCTCTGTGAGAAGCCAAAGAAGTCGACAAATATTGGGGATACGCCATTTTTCCATTTACGATTTTTTTTCTCTTGTACCGATTCATTCAGTAAATTTGTTTGTTGCAGAGAACTAATTACTCAGAGACAAGCTGTCGCTGAGACAAGAAGACTTACTCTTTTGGGAAAGGGCTTTATTCAAAATTGGATATGCTAGCAGTAGGTGCAAAATTTTCTCATGATATTGCGATGACGTATACACTAGACCATAATACAACATGACTTAAAATATACAATTAGTTGGGTTGTCAGCTTACAGTGTGATTGATTGATTGATTGATTCGTTGAGGTAACTCGATTGTGTTTTATTTACAAGACATCAGTGTATACTCAACAGCCAAAAGTAAGTAATAAGATGTTAAAAGCTTGCTTTGTTAGAAAAATAATATTCATCCCACGACGGTATGATTGCTAGGTACCTATGGAGAGAGAAAATCGCCGTCTTCACTCGGTAAGAATTCGGGATTCACTTTGCCGTGAGCCTCTGTAGCTCAGTCGGTAGTGTTGGGCCTGTAACCCAAGGTCCCGGGTTCGATTCCCGGTGGAGGCAAGCAAATTTTTCTCTCTTCATTTATTCAAAATATATATACTATCCTTAGCCAGGTGGCTTTTCCTCTATAGTTTGTTCCATTGATTGGGGTTTAACGCCGTACGTAAGGTTATTTTACTCACATGACGGCTTTCTAGCCCTATGGGTGAAAGAAACCACCCTCAACGCCACTGGCATCTAACAAAGATAAAACAGGGGCAAAAACAAGACAATCACTTGGAGTTGCCCCTTAGCTCTGAAAACACAAGGTCAACAAAAAGCTCCCTTCCAACCCTCCATTACAGTGCACTATTGGCTTTATTATCTTTTATTCTAGGCAAAACATCACGTGACTTTAAAGAAAACATGTTGGCTGGCTGCCTGTACATGACAAGTAACACGAGAAAGTGCGAGAAAAGCCACCAATATGGACTCGATAAAAATATCTTGAATTACGGCTGACGAATATACAGATAACATAACATAGCTACCAGCATTTTGTGCTCTAAATGTAAAATGTAAAATGTTCAAGTTCAACATAAACTAAACATTATTTCAAAAGCCCGTTTTTTGTACTAACAACGATAAGTTTACAAACAAATATCGTCTCATCTGATGAATATAGATTCATGACATCATAGATCAGATGACCCGGTCAGTCCGCGTTTGATGGGCAACCGGAGACTGAATATAGTTCAACTATACTAATTACCATAGTCTGGCCTCCGCTTTCATCGCGGTATATAAGGCATATTGATTTTTCTGAAGAGCGGAAGACGTTTCCAGGTTCAGTGGATGGCCCAATTGTCTACAAATAAGTGTGATGGAAATTTTGTGATAGGGTCACCCACGAGCCCTTTCCATGCAAACCGGCCAAAGGTTGATAACGGGTCAAACTAAATGTATATCCCATGTTTGTCCCGAATGGCAATACAGTAGACAACAGTTTCCAATACGGTGTCTTAATTATGGATCATTTTTCGCGAGAAATAGAATAGAATACCGTTTGTTTGTTTTCTAACTTTCTTAAAAAGGCCTTTCTTTACTGGAAGGTCAATATCATTTTGTAACCATCAAGTACAATCTAGATTTTCACGGCAGAGTGTATCTTTGGAATAAACCAGCGCTTTAAGGTCTTGCTGGACTCCTTGGGCTCAGAATGAACCAAACATTTTTTATCGCTTAGATTAAAAGTTAGGTATTCAAATTATATGTTGGTGAAAAAAATATTTCGAAATTCTAATTACAAACAGTTAAATAGGAGCATATGATTTAGTTTTCACATGATCATATTAAGTAGCAAAACTTTAATTGCCTATTTCTGGCACTTCATTTTTTAGCAGACTCCAAGGCGTATTTCTAGAAAACTATTGATGTTAGAAACTTCAAATTAGTACCATTGTAAAGAGCACGATCTAGAAAACGGTGCCTCGTTTTTTTATAAGTTCGTCCTTGAATTTTTTTTAATGTTTTCTGAAAGTTGTATTTTACAGTTTAGTAAGACTTTCCAAGGTGGGATAGACAAAAAAGTCCACTTGGATCGTTTTAATCAAAATTTCAAAAAATAAGGAATCGTTTACTAGTTGAAGGACTATTCTATACACAGTCAACTTATTTATTGAGTCTAATTGTTATTGCACTTTGAGAAATAAACCATGAAAAATGCAGTCTATTTTTTTCTGTTGACATTTACTCATTTTGCAATAT
>JAQQZZ010046235.1:0-10232 GCA_030265115.1 Mopalia vespertina | reverse complement strand
TCATTACAAGGACCAATCATTACAAGGGACCAATCATTACAAGGACCAATCATTACAAGGGACCAATCATTACAAGGGACTTATGTTTATAAGGTTAGGATTGGTACAAAGGAAAGGAAATGAAAGTTAAGAGGGAATGCTTGTTAGAAGGAACTATAGGATTTGTTCTATTAATATTATCTTTTTGTTTTTTTGAGGCTTGTGAAATTCCGATGTTTTTGATTGCTTGTTTCAATTGTTGAATGTCCAACCACAATGTGATACACTTTGAGGATTTACTCCTATAAAACCCACACTCTGATATTCGTGGTCAGTGGGAAACTTAAACCAGGGTCAAATTGTGACCTTGAATCCATTTCTATGTGTGATTTAGGGCTTACTAAATGCTTGATTGGTATTTTAAGCCAAGCTTAAAAGGTACTTCACTCGTAAGACAGCGGTGTATTCCAAAAATAATTGACACTAGCACAACAAAGATGTGAAATGTTTCCTTAATGTTGGAGATTAAATTTTCCAACAGTGCTAAGTAAAGACAACATTGCAACTCTTGAAACAACTTGCCCGTAAGCTGGTTTTCCACTTTTGCCGCGAAAAATTTCTTGTCGGAGCATTTTTTAAAACACTAGACTGAGCGATCAATTCTAGCAACAGCTATATAGGTCTTTCGTTTCCTGGGCCGACGTTCAGGATTCATTAATGGTGCCTGAACCCGATTTAGCATTGCCACTATTCCAGATCATCTGCTGAAGAAGATCTAATTGACTTGGGCATCTTCGTCACAAAAAAGTTAAAACTGGTCAAACTCACTTCTTCACTGAAATGAACCACCAGTGCGCTTACTGTTTTTGGATCATGTGACGGAAAACCGAACAGTGCATGCGGAACTTCGAAAAATTTCGCTTCGCACAATAAAATTTGCCTAGTGGAAAACCGGCTTTAGCCAGAGGGTCAGGTCTTACTATGCGCAATCAATAACTGTATCATAATACAATGAACCTACCTGTAAAGGTGGCAGTGTTATATTTTTCTCTCCCTTCTCTATCTCATTCATCTTTTTCTGGAAGACTACAGCTTGCTGTGTGAGATGTTTCAAACAATCAGAACTCTCTTTGGTGCGTTCATGTTCCTCTCCAAACTTAATTAGGGGAAAAAATGGAAAGGGAAATATTTAGGAATTTCTATCATTGTAGTTATCAATATGCAAATAAGTATATATAGAGTGGAGGTTAATGGATTGATCGACTGGTGTCTTGCACCATGATTAAGGGTACTTCACTTATATATGATAGTGTATTCCTACAATAATTGACACTAGCACAACTAAGATGTGAAGCCTTTTCATAATGTTGCAAAGTTCATTTTCCTCCAGTTGTGAGTAAAGACAGCATTGCTACTCTTCAAACAAACTGCCCTCAGTCAGAGGGCGCTATAGAGTGGAGGAAACTGGTCCTCCAATTATCCAATGGCTTAGACCTGGTTAGGCCACTTATATACACTGTATTAGCGGATCTATGATTTGTTTGTTTGACTGATTAGGATTTAATATGGTACTCAAGGGTGTATCACTTATATGACTAATTGTCCATTTCACAATGTTCCTTGCCTAATTATATGGCGAAAAACTGGTTGGAATCCTTGTAAAAATCACCAGCCCCCCTAAGCCATGACAGTACATCTCAGTAGGATTAGTAAGCAGACATGCTAGCCACTAAACCTTGGTCACAAGCCACTGAATAACGGAGTTGTATGAAGAACTTCTGTCATGACTGTGCTTACCTGTTGTTTATAAATCGTATAAGCCTCTTTCTCACTCAATAGAGCTGCACGGAAGTCCCCTCTACATGAATGTGTACGAGCTACAAGGTGATAACTCATGGCAGCCTTTAAACTTTTACTGCCAAAATACCTGTAGATAGAATAACAGAACGATTATGTTTAATTTGTTGAAGGGACATTTAGGAGTAACATGTTATTAGTAACAGGCCTGTGCTGTGGTAGAAACAAATTGACAGAAAGTGTTGGGCCCGTAGTTGTTTGAACATCATTTTGGCCAAATGTTGTTCATCCCATTCACAGTTTTGTAAATTAAGAGTGAATAGGATTTCAAAGATAACTGAAGCAAGTCCTCTCTACTCTATCTGTATGTCAGATAATGACCAAATTCAACCAACTTGGAGCAACCTTCCAGCTGGACCTAATTCGTGGTGATCTTTTGACAGTTCAAGACATCTGATTGTTTGTTTGTTTGAGGTTTAACATCGTACTCAAGGGTATTTCAAACATATGACCACGGATTGTCCACTGCACACTGTTCCTTGCCTCATTACGGTGGAAAACCAAGAGGAAACCTGATAACCCCCCCCCAGGAATTGCTGGAGCCACATCGTGTGACTCCCTCATATACTCAAGACATCATTCTTTTTTATTAATCAACATCCCTGTGATTAGTTTTTTTTAGGAAATACAATGAAAATGTATATGTGAAATACCATAAAAAAGAAACTGGTCATACCAATTATTAGTTATCTGAACACATTCATGTTGTCTTGGACAATCTTACACAAGAGGACAAACAAAGAAGTAAAATTATAATCAAAATCCTGCAACCTGCTTAAGGGTTATAGTACATGTATGAAACAAGATTGACATTTGGTTTTGTTTTTAAGACGTAACATTAGCTTTACCTGATGTTAAGCTCCAAAGCTTTGTCGAGGAATCTTAAAGACAGTTCGTACTCCTCTACAGCATGGAGAATTAAACCAATGTTACTCTGAAACAAAGTCAACATATAGTTTGAGGAAATAACAACTGATTTCATCTGTAAATGTCCAGTGTATTGGAAAACTGATAATATTCAGAGACCCATAATTAGCTTGAAACTATTTGAAGAGTAGCACACACACAATCTCCTTTAAAAAAGTTAAGCTTCCTCCTATGCTAAGTAAAGACAGCATTAACGTTGTTTATAAGGCAGCTGGTCTCAAACCTGATTGGGGTTTCACGCCGTACTAATGGGTGAGGTAAACTACCCTCGACGCCACTGGCAACAAAATAAGACAAGACAGGACAATCAAAGAACGTCATACAAAGACACCAGAAATATCTCGGCTTCATGTTGCCTCTTAGATTTGAGAGCAACAGGAGGCTTTAGAAGTCCAATGTAAAACCAAACTAAAGCCCAGTCTCATGTCTAATATTAGGGATCATTGATCTCATACTTACATCAAATAGAGCTATTTCAGGGTGGTTTTCTCCATGGCAAAGTAATGCCAGGTAACGGGCCCTGTACATCAACTGTAGAGCACTCGATACCTGGTTATTCGCAAAACAATACAACGCCAAGTGAGCCTGAAATAGCAAGAAAACAAAACATATCACACCAGATCACTCAATATCTAACTATTGACGATACAATAAATCGTCAAGTGAGCCGGAAATAGCAACAAAACAAACCACCACATCCTTCACAAGACAACTTGAACTCTTATCAGTTAACCATAACAGGATATATTAAATTACCTTTCAGGTTTTTCTTAATCAAAATTACTATTACTGTTAAAAATTTACAAAACTGGAAAACCTTAAAGTTGACTTTAAATTGTTAATGGAATTAAAAAAAGCTGATTTCTATTAGTGTTGTGTAAAGATGGTTGGTAAGAATGGACTTACATATTCTGTTATAGTGTTTGGATGGTCGACACCAAGCACTCGCTCACTCATCATCACTGCTCTCTGTTGGAATGACAATGCCTGAAAACACACAATTAAAAAGTTTAATATCTGACAAGTTTTCTTGATTTGACTAGTTTTAATCTTTAAAACGATCTAAAGTTTTGTCAAGCTTCAAAAACTATAGGTGTGGATAATACATTTTGTTTTGTTTGTTTGATTGAGGTTTAACGTCATACTCAAGGGTATTTCACTTATATGATGACGTGTCAGCCCAATGGGTGAAGGAAACCACCCTCGATATCACTGGCAACAAACAAAGACCAGACAGGACAAACACAGGAAACAATACAGACACCACAAACAGATCGGCTTCCTGTTTCCCTTTAGCTCGAGAGAGCACCAGGGCAACACAAAGCTCCCTCCAACCACCAGCTGGATAATACAAGAGCAGTCTTCCATAAAATAGTACAACATGGTGCTTAAAAGGATGATATTTCTGCCAAAATTCACATTTCTTTTGTTCTAAGTATGCTATGCAAGTATGTTTTCCATGTCTTTGAAATGTTTTCCCTGATGTTAAACATGCCACCATTAAAAGGGGATGCTTTGACTAAAAGCTGGAAGGCGATGACTGTTTCACAAATGATTGATTGGTGTTTAACACTGCAGGGTATTTCACTTGTACGATGGTCATGTGTATACATAATAACGGCACAAACATATTTGTAAGTTTGACAGGGATTTAAAGCTGTATTTAAGGTTATTTCACTCATATGATAGCATACCAGCCCAATACATGATCGAAATCAACCACGACACCAGTGGTAACAAACTAAGATAGGACAAATACAGGACAATCACAGGACAAAAGGCATCACAAACTGATTTGCTGATTGATTTACTGATGTTTGCCCCTTAGATTTGAAAGCTCCCTCCTAACCACCTGAAAGACAACACTAATGTGAAGTATTAAACATATACAAAAATGATGTGTTGGAAAATGAATGTTTGTCCATAACTGAAAGCCTAGTTATAATGGATTTTTACTGTCCTTTTACTCACAAAGGAAATTACAATGCCGATTATAAAATAAAACAAGGCCTGCACCAAGGAATTAAAATCTGCACTCAGTTTGACACACAGTTAAGTAGTCCACCTGTTATGATTAATTGATTGACTGCTTGGTGTTTTACGCTGTACTTTAGGGTATTTCACTTATATGATGGAAGTGTATTCCAAGAATAACTGACACCAGCACAACCAAAATATGAAGCATTTTCATAATGTTGGAAATGTAATTTTCCTCCAGTGCTAAGAAAAGACAGCATTGCCACTCTTCAAACAAACTACCCTGAACCAGAGGGCATCCACCTCTTATATTTACCTCTGCATAATCTCCCATGATGTAATTAAGACGAGCCAGGAGTCGCAAACAGGCGGCGATCTCCGGGTGCATTGCCCCATAGACGTTATTAAGAAGGTTGAGAGCCTCGCTGATCAGCTCGTAGCCGTCTCTGAACATTCCCTGCTGAATCTTACTCTGACCACTGGTAAAGAAGTGATAGGCATCAGTCGCCTGTAACAAAACACAACTTATTTTCTATACATGGTGTCAACACAAAAATATCAATAGGCTAAATGTTGAAATGTCAAATATGCAGTTATCGGACTATAAACAACATAAAATTAAATGAAAGTTTTTTATTTTTAGTAAGACAAGATAAAGTTATTTCAATCTAAGGAGAGCGTGACAGACCAAAGGGTGAAGGAATCCACCCTCAAAACAACTGGTAACAAAGCATAAACACGAGAATCACAGGGTGCACCTGAAAGACATCATTCACAGATCAGCTTCATGTAGTTGCTTAGTTCCGAGCACACCAGGGCAACAGGAAGCTCACTCCCAACCCCAAGTCATAAATAAATCAAAGTTATGTCAATCTTATGAAGGCGTGCCAGCCCAATGGATGAGGGAAACCACCCTTGACAACAAACAAAGACAAGACAGGACAACTACAGACTAAGGTTTTTACTCGTATGAGGACGTGCCAGCCCAATGGGTGACTCAAACCATCTTTGACAGCACTGGCAAGAATTTCAAGACCAGCACAATACAAAGACAGTACAAATCTGTCGGCTTTGAGCGGACCCTTAGCTATGAACAGCACGGAGGTAACAGAAGCTCCCTTTAATGACCTGCTACAAAATTTATTGATTGGGGGATACTGTCCTCCAGTGCTAAGTAAAGACAGCATTGCTACTCTTCGATAATAGTAATGATTTTCAAAGCCCACCTTTGGTTGTACATGTTTAACATTAGGGTACACATTAACAACATCCTCTTCTCCAAATGGCTGTTTATGTTTACTGTCTAAGTTGTATTCTCTGATGAGGATTTGTACTCCACACTTCAGGCAGAAAGACCGAAGTAGGGATATTTTCTGTATCCCAAACTTCTCCACCAAGGTGTCTACAGAATCTCTTTAAGACAAAAAAAATATTTCATTGTTTTTTTTCTCCACACTTAAATATATATCAGTTGTATATTTCTTATGAAGAAGAATGAATTTACCACAAAGATGCACGTTCAGTGATTATCTTATTTGTTTTATAAGGGTTTTACATCATACTTTAGGTTTGGCTGCGTCAGCTAAAAGAATTGTTCATTTGATTAGGGTTTGGCACCTTAATCGGAAGATGTTTCAAGAACAAACTTTATTTTATTGTCCAAGACTATTCAAAATGCAGCAAAAGTGATTTGTGATATATCCAATTTGAAATATAACCTGAAAACTTACACATGTAGTGTATAACGATAGTAGTCTTTGATTTCGTCACAGATTTTCTTCCACATAGACCTTGGAGTTTCAGCTAACCATTCTGTTATATCTGTGAGCAATCAGAAAGGATAATGCTGCCATTAGAGTGCTTGATTTGTAGCATTTCTAAATTCCGTAAAAACTATAAAAGATCTCAAAGACACACTTCAGCTTCATTTAGCCCATTAACTGTGATGACCCCAGGGCAACAGGATATGTTTGTTTGTTTGATTGGGGTTTTACGTCGTACTCAAGGGTATTTCACTAATATGATGATGTGCCAGCCCAATGGATGAAGGAAACCACCCTCGACACACTGGCAACAAACAAAGACAAGACGGGACAAAAACAGGACGCAATACAGACACCACAAACAGATCGGCTTCCTGTTTCCCTTTAGCTCTGGGAGCACCAGGGCAACATGAAGCTCCATCCAACCACCCGCGACAACAAACAAAGACACAAAGACAGGACAGGACAAATATAGGACAATCAAAGGACATAATACAAGGACATAACAAACAGATTGGCTTCATGTTGACCCTTAGGTATGAAAGTACCAGGGCAACAGGAAGCTCCCTCCCAACCCTCCACAGTAATCCCAAACTATTAACACTCCGTTTATGCCGAGGAACAAACCAAATGGCTTTAACAGGGTGAAGCTAAATTGCATTATTAATTATAGGCAAGTCAAATTCATCCCAATTCATATCAAAGCTGATTTTAAGAGGTTAAGAATGGTGATTGGGAATGACAGAAGGTGGGCTCAAAGGAAAGCAAAAAGGACAAAAACTTATTTGTTTTTACTTCACTGAAGACCATACTGAAAAGTATTTGGTAGAAAGTTTTATCTACACTGTAGCAAGTATGTCAGATTTGTCTAACACTAAGTTGAGTTGGGGGTTTTCAAATAAATCATTTTATCTCAGTATTTGAATAAAAGATACCCTGGTCATAGATGTTAACACTACTGAATGTAACATAAGTGATATAAAGCTACAAATAGAAACATGGACATTTCAATAAGGAAAGAAGAGAAATATAATTACAGGTAAGTGCTTCACAACTCTACAGATCTCTACAAGTGCTTCACAACTCTACAGATCTCTACAAGTGCTTCACAACTCTACAGATCTCTACAAGTGCTTCACAACTCTATAGTCTACTGATCTCTACAGTTTGAACAAGTCTAACAGTAAAGTGAACACAGCTAGAGTGAATGTGGTTTGTATTTGATAAGAATGAGAAAAAAGCTTAAGACGATGATGACACAGTCACAACTACATGTTACAACGATGTATCCTTCATGTGGCTACCATCTATTGCCGGCACAAGAGTCAACAATTCAGCTCAACAATTCAGCTCTTGCCCTCCAGTTTAAATTCTGTATAATTTTCCTGGTCTGATATGTATCTTGTCACAGCAGATTCATGGAGATGTAGATACTTGGAGCATACTTAAGCAAGCAGAATTGTAATTAAACAGTTATGAGAGTTAACATCAAAAACATTACTGAAGTGATCAATGCTGATCGTATTCCACTCTGATAATCATTGTTATTCGTTTAGACAATCAAGTACAACAAGCACATTGACTTTGAGTATCACTTGTTGAAACATCAATGGGTACCAGAGACATCACTCCACCCCTTCCAGCTGACAGTGCTTGAGCATAGCAATCAACAGGTACCAGAGACATCACTCCACCCCTTCCAACTGACACAGTGCTTAAGCATAGCAATCAACAGATACCAGAGACATCACTCCACCCCTTCCAGCTGACAGTGCTTGAGCACAGCAATCAACAGGTACCAGACATCACTCCACCCCTTCCAGCTGACAGTGCTTGAGCATAAGAATCAAAGGGTACCAGAGACATCACTCCGCCCCTTCCAGCTGACAAAGCTTGAGCGCAGCAATCAACAGGTACTAGAGACATCACTCCACCCCTTCCAGCTGACACAGTGCTTAAACATAGCAATCAACAGATACCAGAGACATCACTCCACCCCTTCCAGCTGACAGTGCTTGAGCATAAGAATCAAAGGGTACCAGAGACATCACTTCGCCCCTTCCAGCTGACAGAGCTTGAGCGCAGCAATCAACAGGTACCAGAGACATCACCACCCCTTCCAGCTGACAGTGCTTAAGCATAGCAATCAACAGATACCAGACATCACTCCGCCCCTTCCAGCTGACAGAGCTTGAGCGCAGCAATCAACAGGTACCAGAGACATCACTCCACCCCTTCCAGCTGACACAGTGCTTGAGCATAATAATCAAAGGGTACCAGACATCAATCCACTTGTTCTAACTGACACAGGGTCATCCAAGCATTGTAGCCACTCACGGAGGATGGCGCAAGAACACAATTCTAAAGCTGTTCACTTTTACCTGACCTACACTAAAGTCAATTCACTATTGCCAAACTACTTATCTACCTACAAATAAAAAATGTGCTTTATCTGTAACAAGAATGAAAATGTCTACCCTTGCTTTTACAACATGTATAACTCAAACAACAGACATATTGGATAAATTTGGTGGAAAGCATTTGACCACAGTGGATAGACAGGTGATTGGGTTTCCAGTGGATGAAAAGAAATGTTACCTTCAGATTCTTTTTGGTGCGTTAGTAAAAAAAGAGGCAAGAAATTGAACAGATATTTAAGAATATGAGTGTTAATATAGAGGAAATACAGTATGAAATATACCAGAAACGTGTTTATACCGGCCACTGAATATACCTAAAACCTGTTTATACAGGCCACTGAATATACCAGAAACGTGTTTATACCGGCCACTGAATATACCCGAAAACCTGTTTATACCAGTGACTGTATATACCTGAAACCTGTTTATACCGGCGACTGAATATAACTGAAAACCTGTTTAAACCAGCCACTGAATATACCTGAAAACCTGTTTATACCAGCGACTGAATATACCCGAAAACCTGTTTATACCGGCCGCTGAATATACCTGAAACCTGTTTATACCAGTGACTGAATATACCTGAAACCTGTTTATACCGGCGACTGAATATACCCGAAAACCTGTTTATACCGGCCACTGAATATACCTGAAACATGTTTATACCAGCGACTGAATATACCCGAAAATCTGTTTATACCGGCCACTGAATATACCTGAAACCTGTTTATACCAGCGACTGAATATACCTGAAACCTGTTTATACCGGCGATTGAATATACCCGAAAACCTGTTCAGGCCTCGAAATAGTAGACAATCGAACCGATCGATCACCTGCCGATCGCCTAAACTGAATTTCAGGAGAACGAATTTTCGATCATCTTGTGAAATACAGGGTTCTGCCCACTCTGGGCGGCTGAGCCCGGCACTAACATTGCCCGCTACCTACAAAAACGTAATGTGATGTGCCCCCAGTACGTGAATATAAATGAAGGGTCCACGGGAAAAACCCACTATATCATAGATATACTAAGCTGAGATAAAGACAAAATAAAGAATGGAACTGATTATTTAGAGAACAGAAAGTATTTTGAGCAAAATTATTCAGGCATCATAAACATCCAACATATACCTGTAAAAAATCAAATATATTTTTTTGAAAATTGTTATTGTTACTGCTATTATATGACCTTGACCCAAATGACCCCGGAATTGACATAGCGGGTTTTTCCCTTTTTTATCGTCATTTCTATAATATGGCACAAATATACAGCAATAATATGACTAATAAGTATGTTTTTGATAAGTA